>PPLE02000008.1:0-250511 GCA_003707735.2 [Candida] freyschussii | reverse complement strand
GAGAGACCCTCTGAGTTGAAGCCATATTTCCCATGGTAGGCACACAGGCAGGATCTCAGCCCAGAGCGTGACGGAGATGGGAGATCAACTAGGCAGGCAGGGTTCCGCCTAGCGGGAATACTTGCCCGCCCAGACTTGAAGAGAGAGTACCCAAAAGCGCGACGGCAAAACACAATCTCATCACCCATCAAGCACTTTTTAGCAGCAAAGTAGAGCGTTGCAAAGGGAAAAGACCGGTATCAACGACGATGGATGCGTTCAGTGCCGGTGTAATCACAGATCCGTTGGATTTCAAACCCACCAAGGTGCCCAAGCTCTACGAACTCGAGTCATTGCTGCGATGCCATATATGCAAGGAATTCTTGGTTGCGCCCATGTTGACAACTTGTGGCCACACATTCTGTTCAGTGTGCATAAGGAAGTATCTGATACACACTCCGAAGTGTCCGATATGTGCCAAGGAAATACGAGAGGCGAACTTGAGTCGAAACGTGTTGCTGGAGCAAGTTGTGATGAGCTTCAAAGATGTCAGACCGGAGTTGCTCGAGAATCTGAAAGTGGAGAAGAGTGATATTCAACCGCTAAGGAAAGATGAACACGAAGTCATAGAGATAGACGATGATGATGATTTACAGATCATTGAAGAAACAAAGAAGAAGAGACCAGCGGGCACTGGAATCGAATCGATATTCAAAAGACATAAACAGGAACCCAAAGATGAAATATCTGCAATATGTCCAGTGTGTAACAAAAAGTTCCCATTGGACGAACTTGAAAGCACACATATTGACGCTTGTCTATCAGATCCGCAGCCAACTCCACAAGCATCAGAACCCTCTTCACGTCCCAAATCATCATCAGCATCAGCGTCACCTTCACCTTATCAACAGCCGAAAGTGACACCCAATGATTACCAGAAATTGACAAAACTAGATTACTCATCCTTGTCAAACAGTGCACTTAAGTCCAAACTGGCCAAATTAGAACTTCCGGTTCATGGCACCAGAGCTCAACTAGAGGCACGGTATAATGAGTTTTTAATTCTATGGAATGCCAACTGTGACTCTATTGTACCGAAAAATCCAAAAGTTCTTCGCAAACAATTAGCACAATGGGAGAATTCTTTGAAATTCAAAGTCAGTGGGGATAAACTACTGGATAAAAATGGATGGGATAATTTAATTGCAAAAGCAAAGTCAAAAACCAAAAAGGCAGATAAATCTGAAAGGGAGAACGAGAAACACAACGAAACACCGCAAACGAAAACAGAATCTATAGAGGAGAAACAATTCTTTGTTGAAGAGAGTGATTCATCTTGACAAGCTTAACAATTAAAGTAAAGATTGTGCATCTTTGTATATCTTATCTTCAGGATCCGCAATGGACTGCGTAGTCACTTTTATAATATCACCATCTTCAATAAGCGTACTCTCCACAAGAGTAATCGGAGTCTCCTTTGTTGGCTCTGCACTCTGGGAATCTATACTGGAGTCATATTCAATACCATCATCGAACAAATAATGTACCCACTCGTTGAACGTTTGAAACTGTTCGTCAGTGATTTGATTTTTGAGATAGTAGATTAGAGTAGATGCCAGCAGAATGATCACAGACCAATAAAGTGTCGTGTACTTCACTTTGATATTTTGTGGGATTTTGTACACGTTGACTGTACCTGCAGCACTCACAGTAGCCAAATAATGCCCCTTTGGGGAGAATACAACTTTTGTAATGGCAAAAGTATGAACTTTAGGGATCCTCTTACAAACCGAGAAGTCCTCTACATCACATAAGGTGACTGAGTTGTCGTTACCGGTGATCGCACACAATGAAGCATTTGTCACATCCAAGCCAGTTATCTTTTGAAAATTGGAGGAGATAACCTTGGCTCTTTTTGTCTTCAACCCAGGCTCCTTAGTTTCCTCATCAACTATTATATCACTTTCAAGTAGTAGAACACCAGCCTTGTTTCTGAGGTTGATACCCAGTAGGATTCTCTCATTGGTGATGAATTTAACCTTTGTCAAGCTGTAGTTCTTTATGAATGTGTCATGAACCAAAGTAGGCGCTTCCCCATCTTGAAGAACCACAAGCTTTTTATCCGTTACATATGCAACTCTGTTACCATCTGGACTGATTGCAACGTCTTTAACTTCCGTGTCTTCTTCAATTGCCTCTTTCTGGGTCAAGGTTTCAGGTTCAATCAGACGCACGATACTTGGCACTTTAGAGGAAACAACAGCCACTAGAGATCCATTCTTCGCCACAGAGATGAGCTTTTGATAGACTTCAGGGTCTTTAGATTTTTCGACATCTGCTGAGCTCTCAAACGTGATTGCTTTCTCTTCATCGAGGTGGAGGGAGTATTTACGGAGATGCTTGTTTTGACCTGACTTAACATTCGCACTACTCTCATTGATTCCGACGAGAATCGAGTCACCGATCACTTCAAGTCCTGTTGGAGAATCATTTACGCCATCAACTTCATAATCATGAAGAAGTATTTTCAACTCGCTCTTCTCCTTGCCAAAGTTGATTGAAACAGCAGTAATCTTGTTAGGCACCCCGTTTTTGCCTTCACCACCACCACCAGCGACTAACAGGGTCTCCTCATCATAGAACTGTGCACCGTAAACGGGATATCCGACATCAACGGTAACTGAATTGCTCATCTTTGAATGCCCGAAGTAGTAAAATCTGGAGGCCTTTGCTGGCAAATTCTGATGTATTCTAAACCTCACATCCGGACACCCAATTAGCCTATCGCAGTCCTTGAGATCCAAAGCTAGATCCACAGTGTGGATCTCATCGCTCTGCACAAAGATGACGAAGCCATCCACTGAGGTGAAGAAGATCCTGCTGATACAGTCACATGTCGTCCATGGCTATGTGGGCAACAAGGCTGCCACTTTTCCGTTGCAAATCCGAGGGTGGGATGCCGATGTCCTCAACACGGTACAATTCTCCAATCATCCTGCTTATGGTTCGTTCAAGGGCGAGAAGTTTGCCCCTGAGGTGTTGAAGGACATCTATGAGGGACTGGTTGCTATCGGGATAGACTACAACGTTGTACTGACGGGGTATGTTCCAAGCGATGAGGGCCTTGAGGCCGTTAGTGAGATATGTGTGGATCTATGTAAGAGGGGCATTAAATGGGTTCTGGACCCGGTACTCGGTGACCATGGGAAGATCTATGTTAGCCAGGGCAACGTTGAACTATATAAACAGATTCTGAGGTCAGGGTATGTCAGTATGGTGACGCCAAATCAACTGGAGTTGGAGGTTCTCAGCGATGTCAAAGTGAAGGATTTTGAAACGCTCAGAACGGCGGTGAATACTTTCAACCAACTATACGGTATTGAAAACACCGTGGTGACAAGTATACAACTAGAAGGGGATGACGCTTTCCTGTATAGTGTGGGTTCTACACGAATTTCGGAAGGACAGTTCAAGACATTTTACTTCAAGGTGCCACGGATAAAAGCGGAGTTTTCTGGATCTGGTGATTTGTTCTCTGCCCTTTTGACAAGCTCTTTTTTCAAATACCAACAACAACTTGAAACTACTCTGGATGGAAGCACGCCATTGGAGAAGATTCCTTTACTGCACTCCTTGAATGAAGCACTTTCTATATTAGAAAAGGTTTTACTTCTGACGTACGACTACGTGATAGAATCCTACAAATCCTCTGGGAAGGAAGTTCCAGCGAACGTCAAAATAAACGATTTGAAACTGATACAGGGCAAGGAGTACTATATACAGGATATGGCCAACTATACACCACATTTATTATGATACTAACTCGATTACTTCGTGAATTACATGTAGAATCTTTGGCACTAAAGCATATGAATTTCGTTCAAGCTCCAGCCCAGCCCATCCCAATTTGCAGTTGCATTTTATTGCTCTTCAAAGCAGCTTGAAGCATTCATATTGGCTTCGAAATGTGCCCTCGAGGTGTTTATAGCGATATGATTTTTCTCGGCCGAGTTCCATATTTTGTTGGGCATCTCTCCATACAACCTGTTTAAAGAGAAAACACCAAGTTGTAGATCAAAGGGACACTAATGAACCTCGATGAACTACCCTCCAAAGCTCTGGAACATCTCATAGATTTCCTAGGACAATCGGATCTTGTGTCGTTGGCCAGGGTGAACAAAGCCCTGTATGAACCATGTGTCAAGAAGCTGTACAAAAAAATATACGTGAGGCGAAATCCGCATTACAAGACTGACTACTGGTATATCGATACTTCGTGGACGGAAGTGGCAGGTCTCAGTGATTTGTTTAGACGCAGTGATCAGAACGATTACTTGATTTATCTAAAGTTGTCATGTCTCAGGGAAAGTCTGGAGAAGCACGGAAAATATGTCAAGGAGTTCACTATCTACAGTGATATTTTCACAGACGACCAGGGTCCTATGTACCTCAGTGATCTAATCAATTCCCTCGAGAAAAACTGCTCAAATCTTGAGAGACTGGATGTTTATGATGATTCTGTGCGGCCATTGTGTCTCCCTTCTTTCAAAACACTCATCACTGACAATATCAAGCAAGTGGATGACCTACCACCACTTGAAAAATTGACCGTCAAGTTGCACAGGTATTCAGAAGATCTGGAACCATCATCCTTAGCAAAACTTCTCTCTTTGAAAGAGCTGGTCTTTGAGGATGAAGAAAGCGCATCGCTCAGGATACTGAAAACGTTACATGAAGCAGGTCTACCAAAATTGAAACTGAAGAGATTTGTTTTCAATCATGTCCATGGTCTCCATGATTACAATACTGTTCTTCGTGCACTCACAACTGATTATATTGAAAACTGCATTGATCTGAGCGAGCTTGAGGAGCTTGAGATGACCATAGGATGTGAACAGAGAGATTGTGATTGTCTAGAGCTTTTCCTCGATGATCTCGCTCCAAAGCTTACAAAAATAACCAAGGTGGCACTGCATGAAAAGACGTTCCATAGAGACCATTATCTTACAGAGAAATGGGATGTCAAAATCGGTAGATTTTTGCTTAATATAAACTCTGAAATCAGATTCCTAGCAGTACATCATAATCCGCCTATCGATGGAAAGCTTGCCAATGGTTTGGAGGGGAACTACCTAAGACGCAGAAAGCTCTTCGAGCATGTCATTCCTCATCTCAAGTCCCTTGAGACATTTGTATCTCCAACATTTCTGCAGTCCTGTGCATGCTATGAGGTTTTGACATCTGATCTATTGTGGAACGGTTGTGAGTGCGAGTTTTGCAATCAGTTCCTTCCCTTATACGACAAGTATCTCATGGACCATGCGTATTTTGATTCTGATGAGACAGCATTCAAAGATATGTTGTCACCCAGATTATTTGCTATTGTTGGTAATGAGCTCATGAAGAGATTGCAGAACAGAAATGACCTAGATGCCTTCCAATTGGCGCCTTCTACGACTTACTGGGATTTCCATGGGTATAATGACATCACTTGCTTTAATGATGTGGATTGCGTCTTCGATGAAAGGCTGTTTGAACCGCTGCTGGTGTGTGTATCGCACTTCATGCTAGGACCTGTGAAATATCTCTCACAAAAGCTACCACGTTTACGAACGGTGATGCTTTCTGGTATATTTTTTGGCATTAGTGATAACGGAGAGATCAATTGCATATATGACAGACCTGAGAAGATTCACATCTAGGTACACAAAGAGCCTGATTACGTCCATCAAGACGGACTAGTGCAGCAGCTACAGTGATCGAATTGATTCATCTTCGGTATTAAAGCGTGAATGAAAAGTGACCCCGTGCTTGTCCTTACAAGGTAATCTCGTAGTCGACGTTCAACTCCAATGAAGACACCAGATGTAATTCATGTAAGTGATACATTCAATGGAGAGAAGTTTTACGGATTTTACGAAATCATCATTTCCCCAGTAATGCCCCCAATGCCCATCATCCATGTATCCAATCTGGTTGATCCTCGAGTTGCGACCGCGCATCCGATCTGCAAGCCCGGGAAGATTAGATAAGGGCTTGGAGCTTGGAGGCTGGGAGTCGGAAGGAGGTGTATCACTTTGTGGCGTATAACAAGCGCCCGCTTAGTTGATGTGGCTAGAATGTTTATCCAGAAAGGTCTATGGGTCTACCGGTGTACCGATTACTGAAAGGGATACTGAGCTAGGATGCATTTATAGTAAATCCATCGCGTTGCAAGATAATTAGCTGAAGACCTGGGGGACTTTGAAGCATATCCGCTTCAGCCTCTGTCGGGAACCGTAGACTCCAGGAGATGAAAGGGAGCTTTAGATTAGCACAGTACACTCTCCATTCTGGGTCCACTCCTGGGGGGGCTGTTGCGCAGAGTTTAGGCCCCGTAAATTGAAAATCCGTCTGAAATCGACCCCTTCGCATGCATATTTTGGAGAAGCACAGAAGAAAGGTTGCTGTTCCAACATGACGCAACATGAAATTCTCCTCCTTATTCCTCGAAAGGGTCATGCACGACGCGTCGCGTTTGTTTACATTTCTTATATAAGCAATACACGTTTTTTTTTTCTAGAAGTAGGCGCGTTTCGCACTTTTTAGTAGCCTCATATAGACCACAACTATCTTCTTCTTAAGAACAGCGCGCTTCCCGTCAAATCTTTGAGTTAACACCACACGAAACGCAAATATTACCAACGCTCTGCAATACCCTCACAAAAGGTTTTGATACGCCACTAGAGAGCTACACAAAAGCAAGAAGCCTCCTTGTTCCGCTAAACCCTGGAGGATCCCTACAACCAGGAAGACGGTTTACAATGCAATCGAATCAAGATCTGAACTCGAACTTGATCAAGTCGTTGACGTCGGTTCACCTCCCTCCTCCTCCCTCCTCACACACGCAGAATATACAGCTGTCTCAGTACCAGAATCAGCTTCAACAGCCGCAACAGACTCAGCACAATCATGGGCATTCCACCCCAAATCTCCATTACCAGATATACCGTCAAAACGATGCAAATGTCCTGCGCCCAGAAGTTCACGTTGAACCTGGTCAGTTACTACAAACGAAAGGGGTTAAGAGGAAGAGCAATACAACAGATGAATTAGCCTTACCACTTAAAACACCTCCACACACAGTTTCAAGACAAGGTGCACGTCCTGTGAAGAAGTCAAAGGTTCAAGAAACGCCTACTTTGGCACAGGGCAGATCGAAGAAAGCTGCCAACAATCCTCTCTCACCTCAATATTCATCACCTTCCTCGTCAGCACCACAATCCGAAGGGCAGGACACTTCGAAGAGTGAACCCAAACCTCCACAGCCGTCATTCACGAACCCGAAAGTGTCAAAAAGACAGCGTGAACGTGCACAGCCACAAGCTATTGAGGAGGAACCTTTTGAGCTCCCATCCCCAAGAAAAATGCCTAAGATAGTCCATGACTCAGACTCGAAACCACCATACTCTTATGCCACTTTGATCGGGATGGCAATTTTGAGAGGAGAAGATAGAAAACTGACTCTCTCGCAAATTTACAATTGGATCTCTTCCACGTTCAGGTATTATAGAAAACACGATGTCGGCTGGCAAAATTCAATTAGACATAACTTGTCTTTGAACAAGGCATTCATCAAGACCGAAAAATCTACTGATGGAAAAGGACATTATTGGGAGGTTGCTAAGGGCTACGAGATGCAATTTGTTAGAGGGAAGTCAGGTAAGAGGTCGTTTGGTGGAGTTCCACTAGAGCAGAAATTAGAGGATCCAAAGGTTGTCGACGCACCACCGGAACAATTACCGCACAAGGACAATGTCGCTAAAAACGACTCATCAGGAGATTTGGTGACTTCAGAAGATGAGTTTTCGGAGGCGGAATCAACAGATGCTAAAACTCCAAAATCACAAATCAGACATGCTGATTTAGACTACAATGAAAGACCATCCTTGAAGAAGTCACATACTGCTATTGGTTTACAAAGATTCACCTTACCAAAAGTGCAGTTTAGTCATCATAGCGATGAGGAAGAAAGCCCCAAAATTCCGCTCAAGAAGCAACAATCAAAATCAGTCTCCACTGGTAACGGTTTTCTGAAGGTTATTCCGCAATTAGAAGCACCGGAAACAAATTGGGCAGCCTCGGCTCTCGGGGAGCGTATCATATTCGGCCAGGTTAAACCTGATACTGAGTCTCCAAAGACCCGAGTGTCCTCATTTCCCTTGACATCATCATTCAGTTGTAACACCAACTTCGAAATGTCCCCTCTCAAGCGCCAGGAAACTGGTCCTTTACTTGAGCCCCTAACACCTTCTTCTAGAATCCTCAATCACGGAAATGTTACATCAGCGCAACAGTCTTTGCACCAAAATTTGAATACAGGAGGTAATAGAGTGACACCGTTACGTTCATCCAACTTGAACGGTCAAAATGTTAGTAACGGTGTCCTCAGTGCGTCACATGCGCCGTATTATTACAACTTCCTCAAGACACCTACGGCCAGAACACGAACTCCAAATGCTAGCTCAAATTCCATCATGCGTAAGTTTTGGAATTCACCCTCGTTTATCGATGATTTTTACACCTCTCCATCCATATCTCGAAACAGCGATGACTCTTATCACGAGGCTCTTTTTGGTTCTCCTGAGAAACGGAAGAAGAAGCAGCCATTTCTGGAAAATAGTGGGGGTTATGGGTTTTCAGACTTGTTTGGTGTAGACATCTGCTCTGTGGTTAAGAGGGCAGTGGAGAGCTGTAATGAGAAAAAAGAACAAGGGGATCAGGCCGGGTCAAGTACAGACGATGACCTGGAAGGCAACACGACGGTTTGATGACTCGGGAACATGCAACCTTGGTTAGTTTGGTGATGATATCTTGGCTGGTTCTGGATTATTTGGTTGGGCTTGGAGACGATCTGCACATCTTGGAGTTTTGGTTTGTTGGTTTTACTTGACTATGCGTTGTATTATTATGTTTGCTTTTATATTTTTCTATTATCTGACACTTTGTTTTTATTTGGATTTATCGTCTATTGTACATGGGGCTGCCTTGTAGAACATGGAAACCGTCAGTCACTACTTGCGCATCCTCGACATCCACAGTTAATGCATTCTTTGAAAGTGATTTTTTCGTTCTTCTCTAACGTAGCCTTCGGTACACGACAGATACAAGTCCCACCATTAGTGTTCTCACTACCTTGAATGCACTTAATACAGCATAAGTTCTCATACCCTTGTTTCTTCCATTTAGCGATGAGATTGGCATCAGCATACCTCTGCTTCAACAACCAATCATAAAGTTCTTTTGATATTGCTTTCTTCTTATAGTACATCTCATAAATATATCTTGACTTCTGATGTGTGATCTTGAAGATGTCCCATAGCGCTTCACTCTTGCGCGCTGTCTTGTTCAAGGCTGTAGACTGTGCATCCTTCAGTTTATCTTCAAACGCATCGAGTGTCGGTTTGATTGTTGAAAATCCTTCGGGTGCTTGTTTAGTACGTGAGGTCTTGATTTTGGGCATACTCAAAGAAGAGATTCGAGGAACTGTAGAGAGTAAACAAATACCGTTCGCCAGGGACTCATATGTGATTAGATGCTGATGATCCAGCTTTAGAAAAAATCGCGGAAGGCTTTACAAAAAGCCAAAAAAAAAATAACGACACCAGCAGGATTTGAACCTGCGCGGGCAAAGCCCAAGAGATAACTTGAAATTATTCGAGTCTCCCGCCTTAACCACTCGGCCATAGTGTCTAAACACAAATGCTTTTGGCTATTCCGAACATATAGTGGATGATTTCAAAAAAGTCCCAAATGGGCTGAAAACAGCCTCAAGCTCAAATTGCGTGCTATATAGACAGTTATTGAATCAAAAAACAAACTACAATAACACCAGAGTAGTATACCTTCCTCTTAAGGCCAATCTCAGCTTTCCACGTTGTCTGAGGGCCGAGAACCGTCTCTAGCCTTCCCGACAATGGTCTACAGATGGCTGCACTCCAAACAACCATTATCCACCCAGTTTTGCGCAGGAAAACGGTGAAACACGATTATATGAGCCTTTAAACCCTGTACCTCCAGGGAACTCTCCTGATTCTAGGCCAAACGGCCAGAATCTGGGTTCAAACCCTCCATCCCATCCTACGCGGACGCTGCAGAATCTGAGAATGGATTATGTAATAGATTACGCAATGGTAAACCTAAGCTCCACTATCAATCTGGAAGTCATATCAAACTTACGACTGAGAGGCCCCGCAGAAGGTGTCCATTTTGAGCTAAAATGGGAAGAAATCCCAAGAGCTAATGCTGCCTTTTCTTCTACCGCTCTTACAGCTATCACATAATCGAAAAAATTGACCAATATGAATGGCTTTTGTGAGCTCTAAACGGTCCAGTTATAATCCCTCAATTGAGTCTCATGATATGCACTTGCGCCCGAAGAAGCGAAACAGGCCACCACGGATTGCCTATGGCGTAGAACACATCTATAAACAGAGGCACGATAAACGTGATAAACTGTAGATTCTCGATGTGATCTTCATACTGGCGGGCCCTAAGTTCACAAGCTGTTCGAAATGATGGAGCTGTTCGTCTTCAGCTTCAGATGAAAGATTCCCCAAGGAAAGAAGACATCTAGTACATGTATTAACAAGACATCGGAGACGTTGCTCTTGCTCTGATCTGAATGTAATATATGGGACATGACGTTTCGGGCATCAAAGAAGGAGTCATGTGTTGCCTAATGTACAATCAATTCATGACACATTTACAATATTTACGGTGAATAGAAGCTACATGAGCCTTTCAAACAGAGAAATTACGTACAGCCCTAGTCAAAGTACGAGTGCAAGGTAATGAATCAGTAAAAGTTCGTAGAAAATATATTAATCATGGATGCTATTTACCAGTGGATGCTGCACCGAGGATTTGGATTTCGAATTAATTAGTCATTAGTGGAAAATATTAGAAGGCCGCTTAGAAAAAGCCCCAAGCGGCATGAAGGTGGTGGAAACTGGAAACAAATTCTCAGATTTGATCATTCTTTATAGCAAAAGATAACATCATATTCATCAAGTTTGAGATGTGGGCTCACTTTCTTTGAAGTCTTTCCTTCCAAATAAGTAAGATCATTTCCCAGGCCATGATTAAGGTAACAACGCCAACATTGACATTTAAAGTGAACATGCTAGTTAACCCTCTATACTCTAGAGCCTCAACGACCTGATCAGTGCTTTGCATGAAAATAGCACCGCCGGCAATCAAACAAAAGCTAGTTATCAGTTCGGTGAAGGGTCTTGATGGATTCAAATTTTTGTTAGGTTGGAACATCAACAAAACAAAAGTCAACAATCTGAAGAAAGAACCATATGAAAGTAAATAACCCCATTGTTCATGAATGATTGTAGAAGTTTCAGAGGCTTGCTTGTGCTGAGACATCAAGATCCCAGTCCAGAAGATGGTGAAAACAGGGAAAGGGTTTGGAGAAAACCCTGGGGAGCCTGCGTGAATGGCATTTGGATTAATGTTGGTGTTGGATAAAACTTGATTGAATCTCCAATCGGAAAGAAGTTTCTCCGTAATCAACCCACACAAACCTGAGCCAATATACATAAATGCGATGGAAACATGCTGTAAATCTTTAGCTGTCCAAGCACCACCTGCGTCAGATAAGTGCTCTAAAAAGACATTGGTGGAACCGTAAAAGAAGATGAGGAAACTTTCGTAAAATTCCATAGTGAGCATACCGTGTGGAACCCATCTGTACCAGAGAGAGTTGTGATCGATCTGGTTCTTGAAAACGATTGCCTTGTTCCAAGCAAGGCCATGTTTGGAGAGGCAGCCACAGTAGCGAGCTAGTGAGAAAATCCCCAATGACACAAAGACACCACCCTTGATGAAATGCGCCAAGAGGTTGAAGACACGGTTTCCTTGCCCAAGTAAGTTAACGGTAGCAACACCAGTGCTCACGTAAACAAACAAATAGAACAACATTGGAATATTGAACATATAGAATAGGAAGGAAATGATTGGGGCAAACTTCTGGGCAACAGACTGGACACGAGGGTGTGAGAAGAGCGAAGACAAAACACCATCGCGAGCGGTCGATGTTTGTGACTTGGCAGCCGGCTTGAAGTATTCTTCGCCCAAATCTAGTGAATCTTTATAAGCCTCTTGTGCCTGGTTATTGCTATCGGAATCAATGAGAGTCGACGGAGATAACGATGGTGAATTAGAGCCATCACGTTCAACGTCAATGTCTTCTAATGGAATGAAAGGCTGACTAACTTCTGGAGCCTCTGAGGCCATCCATTCACCAGATATCCACTTCGAGGCACAATAGAACACAGCACAAACGTAATGTGCAATAGTAGCAAATAGAAGAATCCATGACATCTTAGAATAAGCATTATTTGGGTAAAGATCTGGAGCCGACGACCCGAACACCTTCAAAGAAATCAAAGAGGAGATAATAGTGGCATCGTATAGCGTCAGAACAGGGATGTACCAATTGGAGTTCACACTGTTGAGCACAAGGGAGATTGGATATAACACGGCGCATGAAACAAAAAGTGAAAAAATGTGGAACCAAAGGGCGGATTTTTTTGGAGCGTCAACAGTAAGAAAAGTTGTTGTATTGTACGCCGACCAGTAAGCGCGCTCCGCTTCTGTCAGGTGTGTCTCAAGGATTGGGACACCGTGCATGTGCTTCATCTCGTGAGCAACGGGTTTGATTTCGTGATTAGACTCGCTCTCATTGGTTGTGGACTCAACAGACATGTCAGAGGAAGAATCGTGCCCGCTCGATGACATATCCATTTCCATAGCCATTGCTACGCTTAATGGCAAAAGCAGTAAAAGTTTGCTTGAAATTCTCATGATGACTCGAGATTGATGGCGGTTAACAGCTTAGGAAAGAAAATTCTGAAGAATGTATAGATTGATGACTTTTAAGTGGACCACTAATCATTCAGTAGAGCAATTAGTGTTCAGGTCTGTATCGGACTTTCTCCAGCGGCTGGCAATATGGCGTTGAGCGCGTACTTTTCTTCTTCTTAGCACAATTGCTAAATTGCGGAAAAGATGGGCTGTAATACGGTATATATAGGAACTCAGAAGACGGCGGTAACTCGGGTCAGACGATTAGAAACAAAGCCGGTAGGGGCCGCCCGAGAATGATGTGTTTCTATTTGACACATACGACTCACTTCCCAATTGTAACCCCACCAAGTACCGTTTTTTCCGAAGAAACTTTTTTCTATGGAATACCGTAGAAATTCAATTTAGCCCTATTTGGGTATATCACCGGCCCGATACGTGCGGAGTGCCCATACCACCCGCAATTAAGTTAAGCACATGCATGAGCACTAAACTAATTTAACATGAAAGGGTCGTGCAGAGCCCCTAGGCGGGCGCCGGGTGGGACAAAGATTATTAACGTTGAAAATTTCGGCTATACCTACGGATACGGCTATAGACGTTACGAGGCTGAATAGAGAATAGCAAATCAAAATAATAATTAGCGTCATCCAATTTTATTAAATAATAGTCGTTAGAGCTGATCTCGGGTTCTCGGTGCAAGTTATTGATTGATTATATTATGAGTGATTCCTGTCATTGACAATATCACATTGTGATAAAATATCTAGGGTGTCGACGTAAATTAATTAAGATATCAAGCAACCAATTGATTTTTAAGATTCGCTGAGATATTCAGTAATATCTTTATGATCATCATAAGCTGGAGCTTTCGGACAGTCAATCACCTTGGACCGATATTGCCCACGTAGGTGACACATCCTGGATGATATCTTTGGTTCAAAAGGATTTAGTATCAATGCAAGACCCTGAGGGGTTTTCAAATCATACAATGATTTCGCGAATAGCTCACTAATTTGGGAAGTAAACCCGTTGTTTTGTTTTTGTGTAAGCTGTACTTGTGTTATCCAGCAGTAACAAAATTCAAACTTTCCCACCTATCAACCATTCGTACCCCATAAGGTTCTTGTTCTCCGTCTTTTGACTCAAAGTATGCCTGTGCCTTCTCCCCGCGTACCTCTGAGTTACGCGGCAGATGAAGATGACGACAAAGGCTCTGATAGTTCTTCAAAGTACACCGATTCACCAGAATACCAAGACGGCCAATGTACGACCAGACCCTGAATCTTTTGCCCAAAACTGATACCAGTCTAACACTTGAATTAAGCCGCCCCGAATACGCACGCAGGATTCGATTCAGCGTTGACTGGAAGAAGTGCGGTTGCCTTCAGTGGGTTCAAAACACCTCAAATTGCCAGCGGCAGATGGAGCGAGCGCGCAAGGATCACACCTTGTGAGAAGCAACCAACAGATGTACAAGGTGAGCGGTTTGCTGAGAGCGGAATCTATGATGTGTTTGAAAACTACCACGATCCTTATCCGGCCTGGAGTAATTTGGATGAGATACCTATTTCAAGACAAGAGATTGAGTTGGTATTCATTGAATTGATGGAAACCTTTGGTTTTCAAATGGATAACACTAAGAACATGTTTGACTATTTGATGAGATTGTTGGATTCAAGAGCTTCTAGAATGACTGCAAACCAAGCCCTCCGCTCATTACACGCTGACTACATTGGAGGCACGAATTCCAATTTCAAAAGATGGTATTTCGCCGCTCAGCTTGATATCGATGACACACTAGGATTTGGAAACGTTAAAAATGATGGGAGACCCAAAAGTTCTCGTAAGAAGAAGAATAAAGAACAATTAGGCCCGGAGACGGACGGGTCAGTTTCATTGAAGGAATCTGAAAAGCGGTGGACAGAGAATATGAATTCACTTTCGGCCCATGATTCTGTTGTTCAACTAGCAATATTTATGATGTGTTGGGGTGAAGCGAACAATACTAGGTTCATGCCAGAGTGTCTTTGTTTCATTTTCAAATGTTGTAATGATTACTACTATGGATTGGATAAACTCAAAAAGGAGCAACCAGATTTGAAACCTCCAGCACCGTTTCTTGACCACATTATCACACCACTTTACGAATTTTACAGAGACCAGGTTTACGAGCTTGTTGACGGGCGTTATGTTGTAAAGGATAAGGACCATTCTACTACCATAGGATACGATGATATCAATCAGTTTTTCTGGTACAGAAAGGGTTTAGAGAAAATTGTGATGAGGGACTCGAAACAGTCATTGATTGAAGTTCCAGCACACGAACGTTATATTTATTTGAATGAGATCAAATGGAGCAAGTGCTTTTATAAAACATACAGGGAGAGAAGATCTTGGTTTCATGTTATTGTCAACTTCAACAGGATTTGGATCATCCATGCAGCAATATTCTGGCTCTATACTATGGCCAATTCTCCGGTGTTATATACAAAAAACTACCAACAACACTTGGATAACAAACCGCCGGTGCATCTATATCTTTCGGTCTTGTCTTTGAACGGTGCCATAAGTGTTTTGGTCAATACATTCGCAACAATTCTGGAATACTTTTTTGTTCCTAGAAGATGGCCTGGCGCTCAGCCTTTGTTACGCAGGTTCCTTTCCTTAATTGCCATACTCTCAATATTGATAGCCCCAACAATATATCTATTCGGCTTCGATGTTAACCGCGAGCTCGCTTTGGGGTTATCAATCACCCAATTCCTTTTGAGCTTGTTCACGACATTTTACTTTGCCCTGACGCCATTGTCACGTTTATTCGGATCCCCATACAGCAAAAAGAGGCCCAGAGAATTCCTTCCAAACAGAAACTTCACTGACTCTGTGTACAAGCTAAAGGGCAGATCAAGATTGTCGTCGTTTGGCTTATGGATCGCGGTGTTCACAGCCAAACTGATTGAGTCTTATTTTTTTCTTACTTTGTCATTGAAAGATCCCATCAGGGAGTTGAGTATCATAAAAGTGAACAGGTGCATTGGCGAAAAATACATAGGTTCACTATCGTGCCGTTTTCAACCCAAAATATTGCTCGTCTTGATGTGTCTTACCGACTTGGTCTTGTTTTTTTTGGATACCTATTTATGGTATATCATCTGCAATACGTTCCACTCGGTATGCCGCTCATTGTATATTGGGGTCTCCATTTGGACCCCTTGGCGGAACATTTTCTCACGCTTGCCCAAAAGGATCTTCTCCAAAGTCATGGCCACTACGCCAGAGAATACGATGAAAAGCAAATTGTTGGTATCGCAAGTATGGAACTCGATCATCATCGCCATGTATCGTGAGCACTTATTGTCCTTGGAACATGTTCAGCGTTTGATATATCAACAAATTACCCAAACATCGCCTGGAGGTGCTCAAACAACATCTTTGAAGGAGCCCAATTTTTTCATGTCTCAGGAGGATCAGATCATGAAGTCTCCATTGTTTGAATCTCAGTCAGAAGCACAAAGACGGATCACTTATTTTGCCCAATCTCTATCAACTCCAATGCCGGATCCCGTCCCAGTTGAACAGATGCCAATGTTTAGCGTCTTGATCCCTCATTTCAGCGAGAAAATCACATTGACATTGAGAGAGATCATTCGTGAAGACGAGGGGTACTCGAATGTCACTCTTTTGGAATACTTGAAAAAGCTACATGAGTCTGAATGGAAATGTTTTGTACAAGATACTAAGATGTTAGCAGAGGAACATGAGATCGAAAGCACCACCACTGATGATTATTCTGCCGGTAACTTAACATCTGCCAAAGATAAAACCGACAATCTTCCTTTCTACAGTGTGGGGTTCAAGTCTGCTACGCCAGAATACATATTGAGAACAAGAATATGGGCATCTTTGCGCTCACAGACTCTTTACAGAACCATCTGTGGATTCATGAACTACTCTAGGGCCATAAAGTTGATGTACGATGTGGAGCATCCGGTGAAAACTGATACTGAGTATAACGGCGGTGAACAAAGCAGACTCGAGGAGGCTGCTATCATGGCTTTGAGAAAATTTAGAATGGTTGTGTCCATGCAGAGAATGACCGAGTTCACAGAAGACGAGCAAGAGAGCAAGGAATTGATAATGAGAGCTTATCCGGAGTTACAAATATGCTTTCTAGAAGAGCAGGTGGATCCCGAATCAGGTGAAAAATCTTATTTCTCATCATTAGTTGATGGCAGCTGTGAAATCTTGAGCAATGGCCAAAGAAAGCCAAAATATAGGATTAAGCTATCTGGAAACCCGATTTTGGGAGACGGGAAGTCTGATAACCAAAACCATGCTTTGATTTTTTGCCGAGGTGAGTACATCCAGTTGATCGACGCCAACCAGGATAATTATTTGGAAGAATGTCTCAAGATCCGTAGCGTCCTAGCAGAGTTTGAGGAAGCAGACTACGACAACAAAGACCTCGTGCCTCAGGATGGTAAATGCGAGGCTGAAATTCCTCCTGTTGCCATTATTGGCACCCGAGAGTACATTTTTTCTGAAAACATTGGCATTTTGGGGGATGTCGCAGCGGGAAAGGAGCAAACTTTTGGGACTTTGTTTGCGCGGACATTGGCACGTATCGGAGGCAAGCTACATTATGGCCATCCTGACTTCTTGAATACGGTTTTCATGACTACAAGGGGTGGTGTTTCCAAGGCTCAAAAGGGATTGCATTTGAATGAAGACATATATGCAGGTATCAACGCCCTTCTTCGTGGTGGAAGAATCAAACACTGTGAGTATATGCAGTGCGGTAAGGGTAGAGATTTAGGGTTCGGGTCGATCTTGAACTTCAACACCAAGATTGGAGCTGGCATGGGCGAGCAGATGCTCTCACGGGAATACTACTACTTGGGTACGCAGTTACCCTTGGATAGATTTTTGTCCTTCTATTATGCCCACCCGGGATTCCACTTGAATAACGTATTCATAATTTTATCGGTGCAGATGTTTCTTCTTGTCTCTCTCAACTTGGCTGCGTTGGTTCACGAGTCTGTAATTTGTGACTACAACCCTCATGTTCCCATCACTGATCCTCGGAAGCCAGTAGGCTGTGCCAACCTTATCCCCTTGATCAAATGGTTAGAAAGAAGTGTCTTATCCATATTTGTTGTATTTTCGGTTTCTTTCATTCCATTGGGTGTGCAGGAACTAACCGAGAGAGGAATTTGGAGAGCAACTACGAGATTGAGTAAGCATTTGCTTTGCTTTTCACCTCTGTTCGAAGTCTTCGTTTGCAAAGTCTATGCTCAATCGCTCATCGACGATTTGGCTGTTGGAGGGGCTCGATATATCGCTACCGGTAGGGGATTTGCTACCGTCCGAATACCTTTCCATGTTTTGTATTCAAGATTTGCCTCGGAGAGCTTCTACTTCGCAAGTACTTCTCTTGCAGTGTTAACTTTTTGCTCAGCGGCAATGTGGGATTACGCGCTTCTATACTTTTGGGTGAGCATGGCAGCTTTATTGATTTGTCCCTTTCTTTACAACCCTAACCAGTTCTCGTGGAATGAGTTTTTTCTTGATTATCAGAAGTTTCTCAAGTGGTTATCATCTGGAAATACCAAGACTCGTGATACATCATGGATAGGTCATGTACGTGCGATCCGGATCCAGGTCACAGGGTCAAAGAGAAAAAAGTTGGGGAGACCAGGTGATAGTCTTGCCTCCGACTTCAAGAAACCCTCATTTGTCAACATGCTATCTTCTCAGCTAGTCCCGCGCATTCTTTTAACATCGGCAGTTCTTGCTGCCTACTTGTTCATGAACTCTCAGAACGAAGTCCGGACGGTCAAGCCTGCGAACACATTGTTGCGAGTTCTAGTGTTCTCCCTTGGTCCTATTGTTCTCAATGCTATTTTTTTGTTGATCTTATTCGTGATTTCAGTTGTGTTCGGGCCAATCATGACGCTTTGCATTCCGAAGTTTCCTTCTTTCTTGTCTGCCATAGCTCACACGTTTTCCGTACTAAATTATGTTATATCTTTTGAGCTTTTGTGGCTTTGTCAAAACTGGGACTTCAAGCTAACAATACTAGGAGGCTACGTTTGCGTCTTGATACAAGGTCTCATTTTCAAGCTCGTCATCACCACCTTTTTGACTAGAGAGTTTAAGCACGATAGGACCAATAAGGCTTGGTGGTCAGGAAAATGGGTAGGGTCGGGGTTGGGTTGGAGTGTGCTAACCCAACCCGTAAGAGAGTATTTGTGCAAGATTACGGAGATGAGTCTATTTGTGGCAGATTTTTTCTTAGGCCATTTCATTCTATTTGCGCAATTTCCGGTGCTTTTTGTCCCATATATTGATAAATGGCATTCTTTGATGTTGTTTTGGCTAAGACCTGAACGTCAGATCCGTCCCCACATTTTGTCTTCTAAGAAGAGAAGACGGAGAAGAGCTATAGTTTCAATCCACTTTTTCATTTTTCTCCTAACCTTGGCCGGGTTTGTTGGTATTTTGTTGGTGCCATATATCATAAAGGATGTCTTGAAGATTGATCTTCGTCGTTACTTTCCAATATTGGTGGAGATTTTTCAGCCTGAAACCAGCGGAAGTACGAAAAAAGGGTTATCTGCTTACCGTAGCTCTAAGAGCAGACGCCATTGATGCTTCTACGATTCAATATCTATCAAACTGGCTTATTTGCGGATCTTTTTTCTTTTTTTATCTCCATCTTTGAATGGTTGGGTCCATTTTATCTTTATTTCGAAGTAGTGCATGTAGCATCTCGTTTACAATTTGAAGCTTCCCCTTGTTGACAGATAGAGATACCAAGTTGAACCTAGGCACATGGCTAACTACATCAAGTAGTTGAAGTGCTCTTTCAGCACACTCGTTGTTTTGATGCAGCGAGAGAGCATTAATGATGGCATCGAGGACAAAATTGAGGACTGCAGGTTCGATACATCCAGAGGCAAACAGTTTGGATAAATGCCTGATGTCCAGCTTGAATACGTACTCATATGAAGCAGCTGAAGGGCTTTTGATGATTGCAATGAACTGGTGTAGAGTTGGTTTTCGAGGGAAATCGCTCAAGGTTGAGTTCACTTTTGCTGTTTGAGTCCCTTCTGATGAATCTTGCTGATTCTGTAAAGAGGTGGTGGAGGTAGTTTGTGTAGTGGTTTGAAGAGGCTTGACCATTGGGCTCGAAGGGTGGTTAGGGTTCAGTGGTTTCCTATTAGCGAGCTTGAATTCCTCTGGAAGGCTGTCAACTTCGTATATGGGTATTTCCTCCAATGCTTGATCTTCCGTCCCCGTCATAACCACGTCAGTCTGCTGATTTCCCTGTGCTTCGCGTACGTTCAAGTCGTCAATAGATTTCAAAACCATGGCATTCCCACCATCCAAGGATAGAGCATCTTGATAACTCTCCCTTGCAGCCTTAAAATCACCAAGTTGGGAGTAGGCAATACCACGTCTCCACAGAAGCTTCAATTTCGTTTTTTTATCAGGGTTTAGCCTTAATCCCGCATCACAAGTCCCTATACATGTTTCCCATTTTGAGAGTTTTATTAGGGTCATCGATCTGTTGGAGTAAAAAACCGGATTCTTTGGGTCTAGTTTGATAGCATCCTGATATAAGATATCTGCCTCTTTGTAATTCTTTGCTTGGAAAGCTTCATTACCTTTCGTCTTCAAAAGCTCAGCCATTTGCCTCAGTCGATATGTATATGGTTCGATGAATTTCTTGCATCGCGATGTTCATATATTGAAAAAGTTAGATGTTGTGCTGAATCTCATCATTAACCAAAGCTGCTATTCTTAATCCTGAGTCGCTTTGGCTCATTTGAACACACACACCATCACGAAGCTGGTGAATCAATCACCATTTCACGTTTCACATTACCAATTTCTTGAAGCCGAAGCGTAATACCTCCCACTGACGCTTAACACCGATGGTTTCTCAAGACCTCAAAGATGAGCTTGATGCTATAGAAGCGATTTACCCAGAATGTATTAGTCGTGTCAATGACAGTCTTGTTGATCTAAAGATTCCAAGCCATGAGAAGTTCAAGATGCGCATCTCATTTCCTGAAGCATACCCTGAGTCGGACCTGCCACACATATTACAAGTCCAGTCTGCGGGACATGACGATCAGTACTTAGAGACGCTTTTCAATGAAGTGCTGCAGTCGGTTTACCATCCAGGAAGTGTGTGTGTCTTTGACTTCCTGACTGAAATGGAGGGGATCTTATACGGGGAGGAACAGCCTGAAGAGACACATATTGAACACAAGTCCGAGCCAGTGAATATTGACTTTCTTGAAGGATGGACGATGTCCGACCCGGTCACTGACAGGGGCTCTACGTTTGTAGCGTTCACAAGGGAAGTACACTCCGAGGAGGAGGTCCATGAGAAAGTGATGTTGCTGAAGTCAGATCGGAAAGTTGGACGAGCAAATCACAATATGGTTGCCTACAGAATACAGAACGATGATGGCACACGAGTTTCGGATTGTGACGATGACGGCGAGACAGCAGCTGGTGGGAGGCTTCTACATTTACTCACAATCATGGATGTATGGAACGTTGTTGTGGTGGTGAGTAGATGGTTTGGAGGTGTACATATAGGACCTGATAGATTCAAGCATATAAATTCTACAGCTCGAGAAGCTATTGTCAAAGCTGGGTTTCTAGAAGACTTGAAGACCTCTAATAAGAAGAAAAAAAGATGAGTCTATAAACGATGTATATATGCTTTCTAAGATTCAGATCTTCTCTTCTTGCTCGAACTTATAGGAACGTTGTCTAGTGGCCTCTTTCCCGAGGGTACTCTTTTCTTCTCCTCTCTTTCCTTCTTGAGTATTTTGTCTAGATCGATGCCATCCTCCTCCTCAAGTTTCGTCACCCCTTCAAGTTTAGGTTTCTCTCCAAGGACTCTTCTCCCAACTATTGGTATCTCTTCTGAGTTTCGTAGTTGATTTATGGTTTGGTAGCCAATAGTTATCACTTTTGGTTTCCGCTGCAATTTGGCTTTGAGCAAGTCTGCAGATGATGCCTTCCACTCAGACATGTCCTTCAGTTTCATCTCCTGAACCTCCTGCAGTTTCTCCTCCTCTTTCATCTCTGCCTGCTTCATAAACTTGAACAAACGTTATTAGTTCCTCTCCCTCATGCTCGCTGTTGAGAACTCACTTTCATGTTCAGCACGTTGCTGGACATTCCTCCCTTCTTCTCACTCATGCTATCGATATAAGTATCCTTATCCTAACCTCAGAGAAAAAACGTGTGGGCCTTGGGTTAAACACAAGCTGAGAAGAGAAGATATATAGTGGAAGTGCCCATATCAATTGTCTATATATGGTCGGAATCGAAGCTGGTCGGAATCTCATTCACTATTCGATTCGTCGTCTCTTCTTTCCATTCCACTCACCGATAAGTACAGAGCGTCAGCTGAGCTGGGTTGAAGGCTCGCTTGCTGTACAGTGAACTCCGTCTTTAAAAAGAGCTATACACTTATCACATCACGTGACCTTCTATATTATTACATAAGCAATCCCGGGTAACCACGGGGTTTATTTTTTTTTTCTAAAATTTCTTCCCATGCGATGAGCTTCAAAAATGTGCACTTCCACTGGTATAATTTAATCCTGTTCTGCTCTGTTCTGTTCTGATATCGCAATCGATCAGTGGAAGACGAAGAAGGATCGCTTTTTTTTTTAGTATGAAGTCCGACTTCAAAGTGAGTGGGCCCTATAATAACCATTTCTCCCGGAGCTTACCACTAACATTATAGTTTTCCAACCTTTTAGGCACAGTCTACACACAAGGTAACCTCGTTTTTTCAAAAGATGGGACAAAGCTACTCAGTCCCGTGGGGAATCGAGTCACATGTTTTGATCTTGTAAATAATAGGTCGTTCACCTTCCCTTATGAGCATCGCAAGAATGTGGCCAGAATAGCGCTTAATACCCAGGAAACACTACTTTTATCGGTCGATGTTGATGGTAGGGCCATCTTGGTGAACTTCAATGCAAGAACCGTGCTACATCATTTCAATTTTAAAGAGCGCGTTCAGGATTTGAAATTCTCATCAGACTCAAAGTATTTCGCCATTGCCTGTGGGAGGTTTATACAGGTTTGGAAAACCCCAACTTTCACAGAGGAGAGACAATTTGCACCTTTTGTTCGTCACAGAATCTACGCTGGTCATTTCGCCGATGTTGTTTCCATCACTTGGTCTGCTGATTCCAGATTCTTCATTTCAACCTCAAAGGATTTAACTGCTAGAATATACTCCCTTGAATCTCAAGAGTCATCCGTGGCGATGACATTTGCCGGACACAGAGACACGGTTATCAATGCATTTTTCTCTGCAAATCAAGAAATCATATACACAATCAGTAAAGACGGTGCTCTTTTCAAATGGGAATACACTAAAAAACCTTCGGATGACAGCGATGACAGCGATGAAGATGAAGTTGTGGATGAATCACAAATGAGCTGGAGAATAACGAAAAAGGATTTCTTCTTCTCAGAGGCAAAAGTCAAATGTGCCAGTTTCCATGCAGATTCAAATATTTTGGTTGTTGGGTTCTCAAATGGTGAATTCCGCCTCTATGAACTTCCAGATTTTAATCTGATTCAACAATTGAGTATGGGACAGAACGAGGTTAACACGGTCCAAGTGAACAAAACTGGTGAATGGCTCGCATTTGGATCTGCCAAATTGGGACAACTTCTCGTTTACGAATGGCAATCAGAGTCATATATTTTAAAGCAACAGGGCCATTTTGATGCGACAAATGCATTGTGTTACTCACCAGATGGTTCAAGGGTGGTAACTGCTTCTGATGATGGAAAGATTAAAATTTGGGATGTCGTTTCCGGATTTTGTCTTAACACGTTTGAAGAACATACATCTGCTGTCACTGCAGTGAAATTTGCCAAAAAGGGTCAGGTTTTATTCTCATCTTCATTGGATGGTACCATTAAGGCTTGGGATCTGATTAGGTATCGTAATTTTAGAACTTTCACCGCTACTGAGAGAATCAAATTCAATACTTTGGCCGTTGATCCAAGTGGTGAAGTTGTTTGTGCAGCATCTCAAGATACATTTGATATATACGTGTGGTCTGTTCAAACCGCTCAATTACTTGATACTCTCTCTGGCCACACCGGCCCAGTCTCCTGCTTATCATTTGGAGTGGAGAACAGCGTGCTTGCGAGCGCATCTTGGGATAAAACTGTCAGAGTATGGAGTTTATTTGGCCGTTCACAGCACGTGGAACCGTTTGATATACATAACGACGTTTTAGCTATTGCAATGAGACCAGACTCCAAACAAGTTGCAGTCAGTACACTGAATGGTCAAATCCAGTTTTGGGACATTGAAACAGCAAGACAAATTGGGAACATTGATGGTCGTAAAGATATTATTGCAGGGAGGTACCTTGAAGATCGGTTCACCGCCAAAAACTCCGCTAGAGGGAAAAGTTTCACCACGATTGACTATAGTTTCGATGGGTTTACATTGGTGGCTGCTGGAAATAACAACTCCATTTGTCTATATGATATTCCTAACGAAGTGTTGTTGAAGAGGTTTACTGTGTCTTTGAACATGAACCTTGATGGGACTCAACAATTCTTGAATAGTTCTAGGTTGACAGAAGCTGGTTCATTAGATTTGATTGATAGAGACGGGGAGAATAGTGATCTGGAGGATCGTATCGATAACTCTCTTCCTGGATCCAAGCGTGGTGATCCATCTTTGCGCCGAACGAGACCGGAAGTTAGAGTCACATCGATCCAGTTTTCACCAACGGCTGCTTCTTTCGCTGCAGCTGCCACGGAAGGTATCATGATTTTTTCAATTGACGATCGTGTCATTTTCGATCCTTTTGATCTAGATATCGATGTCACTATCGGATCCACTTTGGAGACTTTAAAAGAGAAAAATTATCTCAAAGCCATGGTTATGGCTTTCAGATTGAATGAAACTTTCTTGATCCACCAAGTTTACGAAAGTATACCGTTGAAAGATGTCCAACTTATTGCACAAGATATTCCAGTTGTTTACGTTGAAAAATTGCTAAGTTTCATAGGGTCAATTGCCATGACATCCCCACATATTGAGTTCAATCTACTTTGGATAAAAGCCATCATCTCAAGTCATGGGAAATATATCAGTACACACAAACATGAGTTTTCAAAGGCCATAAGAGCTGCTCAGAGGTTCATAGCGAGAATTGCTAAGGAGGTTGTAAGAACTGCCAAAGATAACGAGTACTCCTACTTGTTTCTTAAAGCCACGGAGGCCAACAGAAGCACGGAGGATGAGGACCAGATAGTGGTGGATGTCTCTGAGAGCAAGAGCGATAGTGAAGTGGAAGAGGACGATCCTAAGGACGGATCTGACGATGAAGATGGCGGGTGGTTCAGCTCAAAGAAGCAGCAATTGGCATTGGATGACTCCAAGGACTCTGACGACTCTGACGACGAGAGACTGGATTAGAATTCTTATAATGAGAGGCTCAAAGTAGCGTATCAAATTGTAGGTTAAATCACGTGCACACACATATATGTAGTTTGTTCTATTCGCGGCAGCCTCTAGATTCTTATGGCTCAGAGACACTGGCATCATCAACTTTGGAGAGCTGGATACACGATGAGTGGAATCGAGACAGCAGAGCGAGTGCTGAATACGATTCTGCTGGATGTACAATCACAGAGCACATCTTTAGAAACTCTTCATCACGATCTTGAAGTTCTGGGACATCTGGTGCAGTCATCGCTGCACTCTGAAGATCTGAGAGCCGAGTTGTCAAAGTCAGAACGGATATGGAGACTGATCAAAGCTGCTCTGGAAGTCTCTCTTAATAAAGACGAACTGCTGGTGCCAAAAGCGAGATTGCTCAGAGGGGTTGTACTTTTAGGCAGAAATCTCTTGTCAGTGGATAGAGAGAGTGCAGAGAATTTACATATTAGGCCCGTGGTGTTCAGTTATCTGGAGCAATTGGAGTCTCTAGAGTTGAAGACTGATGTATTGGATAAAAGTGTAACAAGTGCATTCCAGCTACTATCCAACCTAACGGTGAATAAAAAGACCCATGATCATTCGTTATTGTTCGAAGTGGTGCGCTTATTAGAGTTGAGGAGAGAGTGGAGTGAAGAAGCGTTACATCCTGTGCTATTTTATATCAATAATCTCTTTGATGACTCAGATCTGCTATATGAAGCTCTGTCCAAAGCCCAGGGGAAGATTGTCATGGAAATGCTTTTGAAGGAGTTTGAAAAACTTGACCTAACACAAGACCTTCCACCTAATGGGTTACTCGTTGTGGGAATTTTTAAAAAGCTTGTCGTTCACGAGTCCTTTCTAAAGTTCATCACTAAACACAATGAGCCAGAGTACACCGTGAGGTACTTGAAAGTGGCCGAGACTGTCATTACGAGCAAACAATCTTGGGAAGTCTTTGAGCTCACGGTGATCCTCTCTTGGACTTTCGAGTTATTGCAAGATAGTTTGCTACAAGTTCAAACGTATTTCAAAGGGAAACAAACGGAGGAACCTCAGTTTATATATGAAGAGCTCTCTCGAACTTTGGATATAATCTCCACGCTTTCGCATTTTGAGCATGCCAGAAAGTTCTTACTATCTTACAACGGTATCGAAACCCTTGTTTCGTTACTAGGGCTTCTACATCAGAATGTCAAACCAAAAAAGCTCAAAGATTCTAACGGGAAAAGCGATTCGGAAATCATTGAATATCGCAATTTCCCTCATGTGAAATCCATGATTATAGAAACTCTATCATCTTTGGTTTTCCAGAACTTTGAAGCTCAGGAAAAGATGAGGGAGGTACATGGATTAGAGCTGGTTCTTTCCAATTGTATTATTGATGATAATGAGCCTTTCATTAAGGAAAGAAGCATTGTTTGCTTGAGATTCCTTTTACTGAACAATGTGAAAAACCAGGAGTTTGTGGCAAAGTTAGAGGCAAAAGAAGCAGTTCAAGATGATACACTTGAGAAGGCCGGCTTTGAGGTGGAGATTGTGGATGGTAAGGTTAGATTGAAACAAATGGAGAAAATAGAAGAGATCACTAGTTGATTATTTCATGCTATTACTTTTATTGATCAGTGTGATATTTTTGCAGATGTATTCGAGGGTGGTTAGTTGTTCAAGAGCTTATCCACAATAGCCTGCTTAACTAATTCCACATCCGGTTTCTCTATATATGTACGTTTCATCTCCTTAGTGGCCAGGGCTTTGAGTTCTTCTGGGAGAACATCTTTCTCAAAAGAGTACTCATTGAAAGACTTTAAAGCCTCATTGACGGCATCGGCAAACTTTGCTGGGTGAGCAGTTGATAGAGAGATATACTTAACATTTGAAACGTTTTGAGTCTGATCCTTTTTGATGTGTCTATAGCACGTTTCAACACCAACTGCCGTGTGTGGGTCCAAAACGTATTTCTCTGAGCTTGAGGAGTAAACTTTCTTGATGACAGCTGATATTTCAGCATCATCTACCCTCTCAGAGTCGAAGTCTCTGCGAGCAGCAGAGATGACAGCTTCTGGAACTTCAAAAGATCCCGTTTGCTTCAACTCAGCAAACCAGTTGTTGATAGTTTTCCCAGCTTCTTCATCAGACTGAGCCAAGTTGTTTCTAGCCAAATACCAAAGCAAACGCTCAAAATTAGAAGAGATGAGGATATCCATTGCTGGTGCCAAAGTAGCCTTGACCTCACCACCCTTTTCGTACTTCCCGCTTTTCAAAAATCTATCAAGGATATCATTTTCATTCGTTGCAATAATCAACTGATCAACTGGCAATCCCATCTCCTTGGCATAGTAACCAGCAAGGATATCACCAAAGTTCCCACTTGGGACAGTGAAACGTACCTTGATATCGGATCCAACCTTTTTAATTAACTGGAAATAGGAATAGAAATAATAGGTTTGTTGAGCCAATATACGAGCCCAGTTGATGGAGTTAACAGCACCGATATGATATTTCTTGTTGAAATCTTCATCACCAAATATTTGCTTGACAATGTCTTGACAGTCATCAAAAGTTCCCTTAACGGACAAAGTATGCACATTTTCATCAAGAACTGTCGCCATCTGTGCCTCTTGTATTGGTGAGATACGACCAGTTGGATATAATATAAATACAGAAACATCCTTCTTACCTCTCAAACCATAGATAGCTGCTGAACCTGTATCACCCGATGTAGCACCCACAACTGTCAACACATCCTTCTCCTCCTCCTTTTTCCCTTCGTTTTTACGAGTCAAGAAATACTCAAAAAGATTACCAACAAACTGAAGGGCAACATCCTTGAAAGCGTAAGTAGGACCGTGGAACAATTCAAGCAAATAAATCCCGTTGGCCTCATCGATTGGGTTGAGAGGTGTGACATCCTCGTGTCTGAAAGTGGAATAGGAGTTTTTGATCAAGGTCTTCAAGTCCTCGTTTGGGATCTCAGAAGGATTGATGTATAATCTCAGCACCTCGAAAGCGAGCTCTTGAAATGATAGAGAGGCCCATTTGGTTAGAAAGTCCGGTTCGAGAGCTGGAATGACCGACGGCACGAAAAGGCCACCGTCAGAGGCCAACCCTTTGAGAACGGCTTCTTCAAAGGAGAAAGACTGCGGGTCACTTGAGCGTGTGGAGCGATAAGTCTGAGATGACATACTTAGCAGGGAGATAGACGTTGTAAGTCGGAAACGTTAAGAAACCAACAAAAATCAAAGTATCAATGCTGACGATGAGTCTTTCGCGCGCTCCGGCCAAAAACAAAAAAAAAAAAAAAAAAAAAGAAATAAATTAAAGCCTGTAACGGGGATCGCGGGGCACGTGACCCTAGGAGTTTGCTGTAGCTGGAAGTTCAGAATCATTCGAACCAGATCAAGTATGAATGGTGCTTGGAAGCCCAGTACAGCGAGGCAAATAGCCATAAAAGCTCATACTTGATTCCCAATATTACTAATTCCAGCTCATAAACGTTTTATCAATGTTATAGAATACATAACCACTAGTCAATCTCAAATACGGTTGGTCTTTAGCAAAATATCAACGTTTTCGGAAAGCATCTCATCGGTATAGAAATCTGCTCTTCTAACAGACTCCTCGTTATATCCTTCATCACCTGATAAGATCCTCAGCAGCTTAGAGTGAGAGTCCGTGAAATCTTTAAAGAAATTGACGGGATCTTGTGAAAGCTTTTCATAGAACTGATATTTGCGATGAGCATTGTGTAAACCTTGAATCCCCATCACAATCTTAGTGTTGATTTCTCTTATAGCTTCATCGTGCTCAGCCATGAGCCTTTTACTTTCATGTCTCCATTTTTCCTGCTCCTCGATGTTTTCCACAGGAACTTCCACATCTAAAACCAACTCACCCATAGTAGATGCCTTATCGACTCTGATTTCATAATCCAGCTCAATTGGTTTGTTAGGGGACAAGTGCCTAGAAAGAAGCTCCACAATGTCTTTGAAATTGAATCTAGCAACACCAAATAGCTTGGACAAACTCTCATCACAATTGATGATTTTCTTATCCTCAGAGGCCTGAAGATTATTCAGTTGAATATACTGCCATATGGAATATATTGCATCATGTTGAGTCGTTTCAGCAACACCGAGTAGAGCAGCAAGCTCCGGAGATGTTCTGAGTCTGATTGGATATTCCTTTGGCTGGATCGTGATCTTTGCCTTGAGGTTTTCAGCACCTGGTCTCTTAACATCGAGTCCATCAAACCCGACATGTTTGGCCTTTGGGTCAGCTGGTTCATGCCATTCAACAACATTTTCTTTAGGAAGGTGAGGTTGTTGCTGCACCTCTTGTTGACCTTCTTTATGGTTTGGGAGAATGTCCACCGAGATGCCGGAAACAAACGTACTGAATTTCCTTCTAGATGGGCTATTGGCATCTTCCTTATTGACCAGTCTTCCTTCAATTCTCAAAGTCCAGCTTGGTTCTTCAGATTGTGGCTGACCTGGTGTTTGTTGCCAAGGTTGATTCTCAGCAGTGTTATAGACAAATATTCTCAAAAGTTCCTTCTTGCGTGGCACTTTCGTTATAGAGTCGGCCAGGTCACCAACTTTTCTCGCGGTGAAGATATCGATACGCTTCTCAGCCTCATGGAGCCGTCTATAAAGCTCAGCCTCTGGGACAATCTTATCAATGAACCGAGGTATGGAAATATCAGTTGGACGCGCCTGTGTCGGTGCCATATTCTGCTGGCTTCCCTGTTGCTGAGCCACGTGATTCGGTTTGCTCATTGTTTACTTTTGTTTGTTTGATTTGTCCTTTTGAGAGTGTTGATTTTGTCTTGTGTTTTTTTTTTCCCATTGGCCTTTTGTCTTTTTTTTCTTTTGGCTTTGCGAGCTGCTCAAAACATTACGCGTATCGACTTGAAGCCAAAATGTCCGTTGAAGAGCCCGTGGAGTCCAATGGACAAGACACAGAAGACAGGGAGCTCTCTGTCCAGGAGGAGTATCAGCTTTGGCGTAAGAATTGTCCCATAATGTACGAGTTTGTCTCCGAGACAGCGCTATTATGGCCTTCTTTAACAGTACAATGGCTCCCTGAGCCTGTCGCCCCCAGTGAGAATGGAATACCACAGAAGCTGATCATTGGCACGCACACTTCTGGCGAAGACACGGATTACCTGAAGATATCATCAACGTATTTGCCCTCGAGTCTCGTTGAATCTAGCCGAGATTTGAAAAAGGCTGAAGAGAAGACAAAAGAAGCTGTGGAGGAGGATGCTAAGCGGCAGACTTCGAATGCTAGACTTAAAGTGACCAAGAAGTTCAAGCATGTCCTTGAAGTTAATCGTGCTCGGTACAACCCTTTGAATTCGTCTACTGTGGCGACTATCAATGGAGGTGGGGACGTGTATTTATACAACATTGATGGCGATAAGAATGCAGAACCGATTTGCTTAAAATATCATAAGAAGAATGGGTATGGATTATCTTGGAACGGGCTAGTCAATGGCCAATTGTTGACCGGTGCGGACGATAGTGATATTGCCCTATGGGATATCTCGAATGTTAAGGCACCCATACAAACTTTCTTGGACCATACGGACATTGTTAATGAAGTTCAATGGCACATTAAGGACAAATATCTGTTTGGGTCCGTCAGTGACGATAAGTATATTCGTATATATGATACCAGGACCAATGAGTCTGTCCATTCAGTATTGAGAGAGTCTCCAATCAATACGATATCATTTTCCAGATTCTCTTCGAACCTTTTTGCAGTTGGTCTTGAGGATTCAACGATTGAATTGTTCGATTTGAGAAATCCCAAATCGAAATTGCACACCATTGTGGGTCATTCTGACTCAATTAGTTGTCTTGAATGGGATCCACATAATGATGGAATATTGGCATCTGGATCTCAAGATCGCCGTGTAATACTATGGGATATACATAAAATAGGAGAGGAACAGACCCAAGAGGATGAAGACGATGGGGCACCGGAACTATTCATGATGCACGCTGGCCATACATCTGCTGTCACTGATATTTCATTTAACCCTAGCATCCCATTTACGTTAGCTTCAACAGCAGATGACAACATCATTCATCTTTGGAAAGTTTCCCGAAAGCTTACGAATGAGTTCAATGGAGGCAAAGAAGACGATATCGATATATACTCTCTGGAATGAAAACAACATGGTGGGAGGGCTCACTGATAACTTGTAACTTGTGCTGCGTAAATATCAGTCCCGATAATGAGTAAACTTCATACTGAAATTGCTTCTTGAGATCCCGTCGCGAAAAGTTTGAAAAACGTTCATTTGACACTACAAAGCTTCCACTACCTGATTCAAGCAGCCATGAGCTCATCCATCTTCCAACAGCCCTGTCTGAAACGAGTGCCTCTCGTGAGATATTCAGCGCGTACGAAAAGGGAAAATAGAATTCAAATACAATTGTTGAAAGACTTCCCACAATATGGTGCTAAAGGTGAAATACTCGAGGTTCTTCCAGGTTTAATGAGAAACAAACTGTATCCGAATAACGGTGCCGCCTATATCATTCCCAAGTTGGGACTGGGACCAAGGATTCCAGTAGTGAAGAGAAAAGAATCAAGGCCAGTCCAGCAACCACAGCCCGTACAACAGGAGGTGAAGAAAGATACCGCTAAGACATCAAAGCCAAGCGCCAAAAATGTGAAGCCTGTTCATATTCAAGGGTTGTTACTTGATTTAGGTGAGGAGTCTAAAACTTCAGACTCTATTACCGCATCTGAGCTGGGCTACTCCATGATTACATTGGAAGTAGGAGTTGATAGTTTACGTTTCAAATTGGGCGAGAAACAAGAAATCAGCAAGAAGGATATCTCTAAATTGATTAACCAGATGGTTGGGCAGGTTGTACCTGAAAGTGATCTAACGATAACGTACAATGGTACGCCAGTGGAGAGTGCAAGCGTTGTAGGCGAATACAAACTTGAAATAAGCCCACTTAATGCACAAAATACTGTGAGCAAAAGAATCTTCGTCGAGGCTTGAAGGTGAAGGGATTTATATATATATATAACCAATGCATTGTAAATAGAGGATTTCATCTACAAATTCAACAAAGATCATCTATAAGGATAACATCACTTCATTAGATTCTCCATTTCAAGCTTTTACAACAATAATCACTGAATCACCCCTTAAAAACAATTTACTGATGAATCGTTCTTTCGATACCGGTTTACCCTTTTTCCCGTTGGAGCTCCTTGGTACTTCCGTCCATAGCTATAACACACCTTGTTAGTATCAAAACAAATAGTAATCAAATGCTTCTAAACTCACTTCTTTGACGTTCTCCAGAACAAGATTTGTATGTCTATCAAATGCCCTTACTTTCGCGAGCAGCTTATGGTTATTTCTGCAACTTATCAAAACTGGGGTCCCATTCTCTACAGCATCCTGTAAGATCGACATAGGACCATGTGTAAACTCATACTCTTCAAGTCTTTGAAGCTCAACGTCTGTAAGTTCATTCCTTGGACGGTCAATCAAATCACTAAGTTTTGTGTTAGTAAAGATACAAGTATCATAAGCCAAGGGAACGTACGCCATTAGAGGATGCTTTAGTAGATATACCAATATCAATGTTTTTAGATATCGATACTTGTACTTATAAGGGAAGAAAAAAACCGGCGAGAGTCGGAAATTGCTCGTTTGGGATATTCCGGGAAGTAATACTGTTTACAGAAATATGCCTAATGCGGATATTTTCTTTGGATATTCACGAGTCGCGACGACGCGTTTGGCGACGACGCGTAAAGCCTTTTGATTTAAAACTTCCATAAAGGGTAAATGAACTGCAGAAAGCACGAGGTGAAAAAGAACTAATTATCACGGGAACACAACACGAAACAACAACACACTCTCGCACAACCATAAAAAGATAAGACAATGTCGTTCGACCGTCCTGATGTCTACACAGCTAGCGCTCTTCCTGGTGAAGACACACACGACACCAACCAGGAGTTCATCACCGCTTTCAAAAGCTTTGTGCTGGAATTTAGAGTCGGTACTGACTTTATATATCGTAATCAGTTGAGAGAGAACCTTCTTGTGAAGGAATATTCACTGACAGTTGAGAGTGAGCATTTGATCGGCTTCAATGAAAACCTTAGTAAGAACTTGATGGATGCTCCAGGGGAGATGGTGCCTTTGTTTGAAAGAGCCATCACAGACGTGGCAAAAAGAATTGTTTACCTTGCTGAATCTGAAATACCCCCAAACTTTCCAATTTGCCAACTCATTTTGAGATCCGGTGCGGCTAAGCTATCTATAAGAGAGTTAGATGCTGACCATATCTCCAAAATAGTTCGCATAAGTGGCATCGTCATAAGTGCTTCCGTGTTACATTCGAAAGCTACATCAGTACAGATAATGTGTCGTTCTTGTAGACACACTCAGAGGATTAGCGTGAACTCCAGCTTTGGTGGTGTTCAATTACCAAAAGAGTGTGGTGCAGTCCCAGCTGATGGGGAAAAGAGTCAATGTCCAAGAGAACCATACGTCATTGTCCATGACAAGTCCCTCTTCATTGATCAACAGAGCTTGAAGCTGCAAGAGCTTCCTGAAATGGTACCAGTTGGTGAAATGCCTCGACATGTTCTGCTCTCTGTTGATCGTTACCTTACGAACAAAGTTATCCCCGGTACTCGTTGCACAATCAATGGGATATACTCGATATATCAGTCGAAAGTGAAAGGACCATCATCAGTAGCAATAAGAAATCCTTATATAAAAGTCTTGGGGATTCAAACGGATGTTGATCATAACGCTGCTGGTAATGTTGTCTTCACCGAGGAAGAAGAAGAAGAGTTTCGTCAAATGTCAAGAAACCCTAACTTATACGAGTCCTTTGCCAATTCCATTGCACCATCTATTTATGGGAATGCCGATATCAAAAAGGCTATTGCCTGTCTTTTGATGGGTGGATCAAAGAAAATTTTACCCGATGGGATGAGGCTCAGAGGTGATATAAACGTCTTATTACTGGGTGACCCAGGTACTGCAAAATCTCAGCTTTTGAAATTTGTTGACAAAGTAAGTCCAATCTCAATTTATACCTCCGGTAAAGGATCATCTGCAGCTGGGTTGACAGCATCTGTTCAAAGGGACAATGCAACTAGAGAGTTTTACCTAGAAGGTGGTGCTATGGTGTTGGCAGATGGGGGTGTTGTTTGTATTGACGAGTTCGATAAGATGAGAGATGAAGATAGAGTTGCAATCCATGAAGCCATGGAGCAGCAAACAATCTCTATAGCAAAAGCCGGTATCACCACAGTTTTGAACTCGAGAACATCAGTTTTAGCTGCTGCCAACCCACGTTTTGGTAGTTACGATGATATGAAAACTCCTGGTGACAATATCGATTTTCAAACAACAGTCTTGTCGAGATTCGATATGATATTCATCGTGAGAGATGATCACAATGAAGCTGGTGATGTCAGAATAGCTAATCACGTGTTGAACATACACATGGGGAGAAACAACCAACAGGAACATGCCGGTGAAATCCCACTTGATAAGATGAAGAGATACATATCGTATTGCCGAGCCAAATGTGCACCTAGATTATCTCCAGAAGCAGCTGAAAAGTTGAGTTCACATTTTGTCGAAATCAGAAGACAAGTTCAACAGCAAGAGGAACATGCTGATGAACGATCATCCATTCCAATCACGATTCGTCAATTGGAGGCTATCATTCGTATTTCAGAGTCGCTAGCAAAGCTCCATCTATCACCCGTTGCTACTGAAGAGCATGTAGAGGAGGCCATTAGGTTATTCCAAGCATCGACTATGGATGCAGCTGGGCAGGATATTGGAAATGTCTCTAAGGAGACACAACTTGAGATGAGAAGGATTGAAAATGAGTTGAGAAAAAGACTACCAATTGGATTCTCAACAAGTTACAACACGTTGAGAAAGGAGTTTGTGGTTGGTAAAAATTATAAACAGTATTCGCTAGATAAAGCGTTGCATCTACTAGAGCGTCAAGAGACTATAACGTTTAGGAACCAGAGACAAATTGTACTGAGATCGGCATATTAGCAGTGCCGCTTTACAACTTCTCGGGGGTTCAATATAAACTTCTACAACGTGTCAGATTTTACAATCGAGTACATTCAAACTCTATATTACTGTAACGCCCATTACACTTGTACTTTGCTTCCCTGTGCCAAAGGAGCGACCAACTCGGTAGCTCTATTCAGAACTGTTTCGATTCTTCCTTTCAAAACGTTAGAGGAACACTCCACAGTCAAGTCGAAATAGTTGATCTTTGCCTCATGCTTACCAATCCTGACAACGGCGCCTCTTTGGTCTTTATCTGTTTGGAATGCGTCTCCAAATTGGGCTTGAAGCATCATATTAATTCTTTTGATCCTCGTTGTGACTCTGGAATCTGCCAAGACATTTTCATTTTCAATATTATGATGGTGCTCTTTATCGCAGGATTTCGAGGAAAGCTTAACTGAAGCTGGAGATGAATCCACAGATAACAAAATTGCAACAATAGAGTCCGCAATGGTATCATTGATAATCCCACTGGTCCATTCTATGGTGCAGATGCTGCTTATGAGGTTCACCGTTACTTCGTTCATGATTCTAATTTCGTATTCTTCCTTGTCATCAATCAGCACCTCCACATAACCAAACATCTGAGACAGATGCCATTGAATCAAATCTCTCCCGGCATCAACCCGTATTGTCTGACGCTCTTTAACAACCGTGGAGGTTAATCCTGCGTACTCCCTGACGTCGTCAACTTTCATAAGATTCAAATCGAAATCTTTAGAGATTAAAACACCGCTGATGATATCTTTATCCTTCTCCTCTGCTATTGCTCCAAGCGCCTTTGCAATCTTGAGACCTTTAAATTGAAGACTCAACTCATCACAATTTCTCGGATTGTAAACTTTGACCTCCTTTTCAGTACCTTTGAATTTGGAATACTTAGAGAGAAGAGCAGATTTTAATCTACCCATAGGGTTTGACTCACCATGTACTAGAATTATAGATTTTGGATCAACTTGTTCAATGAATTTAGAGTTTTGTTCATAGTCAACATGGGCTGCAAATGAAATTTCCTCTATATTCAATCTTCTCGGTATCATAGTATCCGGGTTGGAGATTGAAGGAATAGCATCAGGTTCTGTCATCAAATTTTTAGCCAGAGTCCCCTCGACGGAGTAACCGGTAATAATGACGGAGTTTCTCGAATCTGGTGCCCATCTTTCCAAAAGTTCCCTAGACACACCGTTTTGTAACATACCTGGACTGGCTACCACAACACAGGGACCAAAGTCATCAAATCTGTCGAGGTTTTTGATATTTTTAACATGCTTAAATTGGAAGGGATTAGAGTTTTGATCTCTAAATTGCTTTCTGATATTATCATTCATCATGTTGATATATGTTTGGAAAACGGATAAACATTTTTTAGCTAGCGATGAGGCGTAGTAGACATTAATGTTTTCTAGATCTGAGTGATTTTCCCAATATTCATCAAGGATCAACAATAACTCTTGCGCCGTACCCAGAGCGAACACTGGCAATAGCACCCTTCCCCCCTTCACTAGAGTGGAATGGATCAGGTTTGTCAACCTGAGCTCCTTTTCTAATCTAGGTTCATGTGTAGCTGTACCGAAAGTGGATTCTGTGATTAAAACATCAGGTTTCACTGGCGGAACTTCTGCTGGATTCAAATGACGACTCTCCTCCCTTGAGTAATCACCTGTGAAGAGGACTTTGAGTCCACTAATTTCAATCATATACATAGCGGCACCAAGGACATGACCAGCATGATAAGCAGTGAACCTTATACCGTCCACTTCGATCGTAGAGTGATAATCAACAGTCTCGATTCTATCAAAGGATTCCAACAGGTCCTCATCTGTATACAGAGTAGTTGTTGAGCCAATGGAGGTCACTTTCACAAAATCTGTCAGCAACCATCGATAAATAGCCTTTGTAGGATGAGTCATAAACACTCTGCCGTTGAAGTTGGTGTGCTGCATAACATACGGAAGAGAAGCTGCGTGGTCTAAATGGAAATGAGAAATCAAGAGAATATCCACAGTCGAGAGATCAAACTCATCATAAAACGGCAGTGCTGAGATTCCTGAGAAGGCAGGATGAACACCGGCATCCAGCATGATGGTCTTCCCCTTGTATTGGATTATATGGCATGATCTACCCACTTCGGAACCACCACCTAAGGCTATGAACTTGAACGAGTCAGCATCACTTTCTTCCTAGAGGATTTCGGGTTAGCTAAGCTGCTGGAAGAGAGAGAGAGATGTCGGTAGTACTAACAATCGTCGCTCCGCTTGACATGGTCAACGAAGGCCAGGATCTCTGTTTGGGCGTTTTGCAGTCCAAGATGGAAGCTGGACTCGGAAATTTTAGGCTGTAATATAGAAAACGAATTCGCGAATGATTTGGATTCTCTTCGCATTGATCACATGGCTTCGAGCGTCGGTGGTGCTACAAAGGTGAAGTTCGTTCTGTGTCCGGTTGCTGTGATTGGCTGTGGGAAGACGACAACGGGGCTTGTGTTACAGAACTTGTTTGGTGGAAATTGGGCCGTTGTGAGTAATGATGATATCCCCAAGGGTAGGAAAGCCAAGGAGAAGTTTGTACGAAGAGGTTTAGAGCTATTGCGAACGAAGCAAGTGGTGTTCTTAGACAGGAACAATCACATGTTCAGAGAACGGCAGCAGATATTTGATGACTTCAGAAAGCTTCGCGGAGCGTACATTGGTGATGAAGACGTTAAGTTTGTCTGCCTGGCGTTTGTACGAGGAAGCTCGAGATCTAAGCACTTGTGGCAAGTCACTACGCAAAGGGTGCTCGATAGAGGTGACAATCACCAGTCGATTAAAGCATCTAGTAGTGGGGAAGCCTTTGTTAAGAGGATAATGGGGATGTTTATATCACGCTTCCAGCCTATCGAAAGGCGTCGTCAACCGGATGCGTCGTTCGATATGGTCATTGAACTAGAGGTGAACGCTGAAGACTCTTCCCTGACCAACGCTAAGAAGATCCTCAAAGTGTTGAGTGAGAAATATCCTGAACTTGAAGCTCAAGACCCCACTGATGACCAGTGGGATAGTGCGTTCCAAGCTGCTCTGAGCTATCAGCCAAACTCGGCCAAGCGTTCCAGTGTGAAGTTGAGTAGTGGGACGAAAGATCAAAAGCCGTTTGGAGACATTGGAGAGATGTTAAAAGTGAAGCACTAGGTTTATTCTTCTCTTGAGCTCTGATGATCTCCAACTACCGCATTCAAACTGTCGAGATCTACTGACAGCATCACCTGCCATCTCGGGCACAGAGAGCGTCAGATGCACTTACCTGATCCTGTCATATAATAAATAGACGAGCTCAGTAAAGTATAGTCATAGCGACTTATTATGTAAATTTCTCGAAAATGTTTTACAACATGATCATTTTGCCACATATAAACACCAGAGCTCAGGTATTCAAATCCTTCAACCTCCTTCAAGCTATGCTTCGATTTCCATTTACGGTACGACTCGTTTCGTCTCATATTGCAAGAGAGTTTCATAGCTCGCTACCGATTCCCATCAAAGCCAATAAACTTCCCCCAAGGCCAAAGATCAACGAAGATGAGATTACTGAAGTGTTCCTCAAAGGTGGCTCTGGTCCTGGTGGTCAAAAAATAAACAAAACCAATTCAAAAGTCCAGTTGAAACACATTCCGACGGGTATCGTCGTGTCATGTCAAGCTACGAGGTCAAGGGAACAGAATAGAAAAAAAGCTAGGGAGATACTGGCAATGAAAGTTCAGCATCTGCAAGACCCTGAGAATAGCAGAATCGCCAAGCTAGAAGAGCGCAAGATACAAAAGGCTGAAAGTAAAAGGAAAAAATCCAAGAAGAAATATCTTGAGCTTGAAGAGGAGAGGAAGCGGAAAAAGGAGGAACAAGACAAGGCTGATATCGAGTTTCTCCAAAAAATGATGCAATTAAACGAGAAATAGATTCCGTGCATCTTACTGTGCGAATTTTGTTATTGGTTTCCCCTTTCACTCCGAGCCTATCAAACTATCGTCAACCCAAACAAAGCCTCTTTCCTCGATTTAACGGATTATCATCTATGTGGTTAATACTGCAAACAATAGTCAACGATTTGTGCTTTTGCCATGAGTAGCAAAGTATGATCTTGTCATGCCAATACTTTGTAATTGCATACTGCCATACCTGTTGTTGGAATCTAGCTCCCGGTGTGATACCTGTTTGGAGGAAATTCCCTTTATCTACGAGTGATAGATGAATGCTTTGTGAAGTAGCTTCATGCTCAGCCTTGACGTACTCCCGAATGATAATAGATCAATATTGTATAAGTCCAGATGGTCTGAGAGTGATTGAACTATGAACAATAGGGAGAAAAACCCATGTAGATCGGCTACTAGAATTGGTATAACCCACATATATAGAGAGCTTCTGATCACTATATGGCTGTACATCTCTGAGCTTCTGTATCAGATATCATCTACTTGATAATGCGTTACTAGCACACCTTGAACAGATTTCAAATGGCCACACGTTAGTGGTTGATTAGCCATCAATACCTGGACTCCAGGCTCGTGTGAGACGACGGAACTCCGACTACTAGCATTTATGAGCGGGTAACCCTTAAATATAACATCCGGACACCCCACAGACACATTACAGCTTTAGCTCTTGCAGTTCAAGCTTTGCACACATAAACTGATTTCTAAGAGAACAGGAACCGAACCTGCTTGAATCAATCAATGGTTAGCACGGAAGCCCAAACAGTGTTTTTCTCGTTTATATTGCGAGTCGGCTTCTCTGCGCTTCTTCCTCAGAGCTCAGGATCACTAGAGAATTCTGTGGAGTTGTCAACACTCATAACATCATTCAAGGCACTAAAAGAAGCTATTTTTCTCCATGACAACGGACTTGATATGTATGACGGTGGGGTTGTTCATCACCCTCCTCTATTAGTGCTTTTCATGGATTTGTTCGGAGGGGCATCTCCCATCTTGTACCCTCTTGTCGATGCATACATCACTTACGTCTTTATCAAGCTTGCACAGACACAAAAGCTCAGCATCAAGCCATGGGTTGTGGGAATGGCATATGCTCTGAACCCTATAAGCGTTCTATCGAACTGTGGGAGATCCAGTATCATCTTCACGAATGCTGCTATACTTAGTTCGCTTTATCATGGCGTCAAGGGCAATGAAATTCTTTCTGCAATCATGCTTTCCATAGCCGGATACCTCAGCTATACCCCGTTGTTCTTGGTAATTTCATTAAGCAAAATTATAAAGCAAAATGGGCACGGTGTGGTGAGGTTTGTAACCTGCACGGTGGCATGTGTTGGATTTTTGCTCTTCATCAGCCATCAAATTGTTGGAGATTGGAAGTTTCTACACGCAACATATGGCACCATTATCTCATTTAATAAGATTGCACCAAATTTGGGGTTATGGTGGTATTTTTTCACAGAGATGTTTGACTTCTTCATACCTTTCTACACTGCGGTTTTCAACCTTTATAGCATTGCATTTGTCGTTCCCATAACGATAAAAGTTGATGGATTTGTTGCATTCATTCTCACACTAGGGTGGCTCAACTTTGGGAAAAGTTATCCGGAGCTTGGTGACTTACCTCTATACTTAACCTTATTACTGCTTTTACAGCCTTATTTCAAGTACTTGAGTTATCCTCTTGTCTATGGCTTACTTTTCTTGCAGTCAGTTATTCTCTCACCCATATTCTACCACCTATGGATTGATCTTGGCTCTGGGAACTCGAATTTTTTCTATGCTATTACATTGGTGTATTCACTGGGAGTGGCAGCCACCATTGCTGATTTCCTTTGGGCCTATTTGCAAAAAGTATACTACGAAGAGCACAAAGATCACATCAATCAGACTCTGACACAGATCTAAGAAGAAGTATCATCAATATAACGATCCTAGCATTTACGCCAACTGGCGATGTAGTTCTTTTATACTAGTACGAGTGCCCCAACCATATCGGGGTTTGAACTTTGCTATGGCCTCGATGGACCGTCCCATTAAGCATATTTACGAATCGACAGCCGAACTGCTGGTCGACTAGTGATCAGTACAAGACAGCTATACACAGACTGGTTACCTCCAACGGACTCGCATACATACTGGAAGCTGCGATTTTAACACAGACAGCAATTTAGCTTCACTTCGCACAAACGCAGAGACACAAGACCGCATGGTCCCAATATGACTGGACTAAGTGCTGAGACCGAATCCCTCTCTAAGAGACCAAATGCAAAACACGTTTCAAAAGCGTGCTTAGAGTGCCGGCAACGCCATCTCAAATGTGATGGGGGAACTCCGAAATGCCAAAGATGCACTAAGCAGAACAAAGAATGCTCATATGTCAAGAGTAACAGAGGTGGCTCGAGGAAGAAGGGAGTAAAGAAAGTGAAGTTGAACGAAGAGCACGAAGGCTCAGTTGAGTTCAGGACGGCTAATCTCGGAATGAATCTCCCCTGCGTTGGAAGTGACGGAAAGACGGGTGCTTGCCCAAATGGACATGATAAGAGCTCATGTGGATTTCTCGCTGATCATTCTCTAACGAATCTTCCTTGTGGGAACCATGAGAAAAGCGACGCAATATCTACGATAGGGATTGAGAAGCAGAGTCGACACGCTTCCTGTAGCCAGTTTCTTGCTCAAGATTTCAACAGGTCAGCAGTGATAAACAACTATTATACAAAGTTTCATAATGCCCACCCGTTGCTTCCTCCACAAGATAGCATTGAGCAATTTTTGACAGATACTGGGAACCCTAAGGAGCTCCTGGGGATTATGAAGCTCATAGGTGATGGTTATACGACTTCCAAATATTCCAAAGATATTAATTCAGTACTTGATGTTGCTGTTGAAATATCGCAGTCTCTGAACTCCCAACCAAAGGATGTCATTTCTCTACAGACTTTAATTTTGGTATCACTAGTCTGTCACATATCCGCATTACACGACCTGAGTACGGCCTTGAGAAAACAGGCGATTGAACTCGCGTTTAGCCTCGATATCAATCATCTCGACTCTGACAACTTTGAAGGCTCGGACATTAATGGTAATTACCCAAAAGGGAGACAGGATCTTCTTGCCAGAACGAATGCTCCCACACCAACATCTCTGGTGTCGAGTGCAGATGAGTTGAATATCAATTTTCTTAATACGAAAAGAGTACGACTCTTGGATATAAGCCTAGTGAAAGATTGCGCGAGAAGGTGTTTCTGGGAATTGTTCTTTCTCGACATTATCATTGGCTGTTCTGATGGTAAGACTCTGTCTACTCTGGCTGCCTCTGAGTGTTTTGTCAACTTTCCTACAACACCATCGAAATTCCAATTTGACTACGAGACGAGATCCCATACTTCAAAACTAGTAGATGATGCCGTCAAACTGAACAATGATATTTTCTCAAACGTATCCGCAGGACAACGTTATTCAAGGCTCACAGCGTCCTTATCTAATTGGGAATTGAGGTTCTCAAATCCAGATTTTTACAAGCTACCCTATCTTATTGATGAGAACGGAGTTGTGAATGAAGGTATACACCAGGGGATCATCATGCTAAACTATGCAAGGATCTTTACACATAGGCCATTGTCCTTTCTATGGAGATCTGATATACCGAAGAACTTGAAGTCTGTGGAGCTCTTGAATGAACAATTGAACAAAAGCGATAATTGTCAGGAAATTCCAGCAGAAAAAGACCTGATCAACTCAAGAAAAATCATCGAAACAAGAAAGACAATTGATGCTGCCAACCTCATCGCAAAGACATTGATCGATACGAATCCGACAGATATCTTGAAAAGGACACCTTTGAGTGCCTGCTCGCTTGCGTTTGCAGGACTTGTTCATCTTTCAGCGTACCTTTGGTCTTCTCAGATCGCTCAAAACGAAACGAGTCCATTCAACTCACATGATCTGAATATTTATGAGGAGTACATGAAGCTGGAGCTATCAGGTATCTATCAAATCTCTTCACATTTTTACCTCAGTTGGAAAATTGCAAATTATTTAATGGAAAACATCTCCAGGCTCCTTCCACAGCTTTTCACTAAAATGCAAGCCCATTTCAGACACTATACAAAGAAGCCAGGCACATCGCCTGAAGTGAGGTCTTCAAACTTATCACCTGCTGTGCTTAAAAGCTCATCGTCAACTTCAAAATCGACTACTGAAAGTAACAGACTTGCGGCTAAGAGCTCCCTCAATGACAGCTCAAAGAGTCATGTCTCCACACAAGGAAAAGCTCAACAAGTTGAGTCGTCATCGGACGAGCTACTCACACCCCCTAGCGACACTGGCTGTGATTGGATAGATAATAACCAATTAGACTTTGAGTTTGACAATTTCGACTTTGCAGATCTCGATATGGGGTCTTTCAGTGCCATTGATGAAATGATAAGGAATGCTGGTGGAGGGAGCGGTATGCATGCACTATGAATCTACCAGCAAGTTGAACATTGATATATCGCTGAAACTATTACTTGAGCAGGCGTCATACAAGTTTTCGAATATTCAGTATACATCTATGTTATATGAAAACCTATAAACGGCAAAGGAATGCACGAAGCAATGGTTCTGCGCCCACATGATGATTTGTAATTGAGTTTAATAGATGAATTTGATAAAAGCCTCTCAAGCCACCGCATTCGTTTTCTGCATATAGGCCTCCTTAGCCAACTGCACCAAAATGTCAAGCTCACCGCTATCAACACACATTCCATGGAACTTCGAATTTGGATCGCTAATCAGGTTGTAAGGATGATCAAATTCTACCACCTCGCCTGCATCCATAACCAATATTTTATCATAGTCAATGATGGATCTCAATCTATGCGCGATGGTTAAAATTGTCGACTGCGCAAACTCCTGTCTGATAGTCTGCTGGATTTTGGCATCTGACTCGTAATCAATCGAGGCTGTAGCTTCATCCAACAGCATGATCTTGGGAGCTTTCAAAAGGGATCTAGCGAGACACATCAACTGACGTTGCCCTTGGGACAGGTTGCCACCACCTTCTGCAATCTCGTTATCAAGATTCAAGAATTTGTTTGCGTTCTCGGTATCTGAGGATGAGGAAGGAGTCCCCTGGGCTTGTTGTAAGATTTCATCAGAAGTGATCAAATTCACTCTTCTCAACGCTTCGAAAATCTGCTCATCTGTGTACTGGTTGAATGGATCTAGGTTGGACTTGATAGTGCCCGTGAAAAGCGTTGGATCTTGTGGAATGATAGTGAGGGCCCTTCTCAGAGTTGCTAAACCAATTGTGGTGATATCCACATCATCAATCTTAATGTACCCAGTTTCTGGGTCCAAAAATCTAAATAATGCTGTAATAATGGTGGACTTACCGGCGCCAGTTCTTCCAACGATACCAATTTTGCTGTTAGGATCGACAGTGAAACTCACATTCCTTATGACCTTTGGCAGGTGTGGTGCGTAACGCAAAGAAACCTCATGAACTTCAAGCTTACCAGTTTCAGGCCAGCCCGATGGGGGTTCATGTTCCGGAATAAACTCTGCTGGCTCTTCATCGATATCGAAATACTCTTTGAGTCTTTCAACTGAGTTCATAGTCATCTCAACATTGGCATACAATCTGACAACCCACAGAGCACTTTCGTTGAAACTGATGGCGTAGGACAAAGAGATACCAGCAAGACCAGCATCGATGCTGTCAATGTAGTAGAGGACAAAAGCACCGCTAAAGAAAACAACAAGAGCACCAATGATATCGTTTCTAACACTCAGCCATCTGTTAGAGACCCACATGTAGAAGAATGGTCTGTTGTTTTCATCAATCTTGTTCAAGTTCTCCAGCAAGAAAGTACGTTCAATCCCATATGCACGAATTGTACTTACCCCAACCAGAGTCTCACTGAAGTGTTGGTGAATAGGGGATTTTGTCAAAGAATCAAATCTCTTCAACTCACGGGAACTGCTCAAATAGAAGAAGGCAACGGTATAGTAAAGCCCAGTAATCAGTATTGCAAAGAACAAGAAACCAGGAGTGATGGCTGTAATAAGACAAAGGGTGAATATGACAGAGATGACACATGCTAACGCACCATCAGCAAAGGGCATCAAATCTTGATCGACAGACTCGATGTCTTTGGAGAATCTGTTCATGATTCTCCCGATAGGGGTAGAGTCAAAAAATCTCAACTTAGCCCTCAAAACTTTGTGCAAAACCCTTTTAAAAATTCTTCTGGAAGCACGAATACCGATGAGGAACACGTATATAATTCTGAAAGACGAGAGCGCTGCGTATGAAAGACCTAGCAACCCATACACAATAATGTAGTAAACTGAGGGATCCGTCTCACTCAAAGTACGCAACTCTTGTCTATAGTAACGGTACTTGAGAACAAAAATGCTCACAGGTTTGGAAACCATGTTGAGCAATCCAAATCCATACGTTTGTGCCTCAGCAATGGATCCCATCACACTGATCGTAGCAGACTCATCCATTGAACCAGCCCATGCTCTGACCCACCACGACTGACCTAAGTTGAAGAATTGAGTGATAGTGAAAAGAGCCAAAATGCCAATGATGACTGGGACACCGCCAAACATCTTGTAAAACCATTTATAGACTTCAAAAGAAACAACACCATCTGATTTATGCTCCTCTTCGATCAATTTTCCCTTATTCAGATTCTCCAGCTCCTCTTCCTCTTCTTCGGTTAGTGCATGGGTACCAGGTGTGACGACATCTTCTAATTTATTTTTTATGATCTGAGTTACGGCACTTTCGGCCTTTTGCGTCAAATTAAGAGACGAATTCGCTCTAGAATTCAAGACACTGGTTTTGATCATCTCATCATTACCCAGTGCACCAGCCTCAAACAATTCCTCAGGTGTGCCCTGGTTGGTGATTCTACCATTCTCCATGATCACGATCCATTCAGCGGACTTGATGGTCAAAGCCACGTTATGAGATACGAGCAAAACAGTTCTTCCTTTCATCAAAGGCCCCGCAATGCAGTTCTCATAGATGTGTAAGGCGGTGTGAGAGTCAACAGCACTGAGACAATCATCTAACAGCAAATGTCTGGAATTAGAGTATAATGCTCTAGCTAAGGAAACTCTTTGCTTTTGACCACCAGAAAGTGCAATTCCCTTTTCACCTATTTCGGTTTGGTCACCTGCCTTCAAAATTTCAAAGTCGCGAGTAAGACCACATGCCTGTACCACTTTATTGTAACGATCCCTATTGAACGTCGATCCGAAAATGATGTTATTACGGATAGAGTCATTCAACAACCAAGCTGCCTGTGAGCAGTAGGCAACAGATTCAGTGAGTCCATCTGGACCAATCTCCAAGTCCTCTCTCGGATTAAACCCTGGTAAATAAACTTCACCTTTCAGCAACTCCATCTCACCTAGAAGTGCCATAAGTAAAGAAGTCTTACCGGCACCAGTTGGGCCGACAATGACATTAAGCTTTCCCAGTTTGAATTCCACGTTTAGGTCTCTTAGTTTGAAATCAGTTTCAGAAGTGGAATCCCAAGAGAAACTTGCATCTTTGAAACCAACTTTACCATTATTCTTGGAGTGGGTCAACTGCTCGTACTTCGTAGTTTCGCTCTCATCTAAAAACTCTTGTACACGATCCAAGGACACTTTCGATTGGATAACAAAACTCAACATATCACTTAATTGATCCAGTGGGTTTCTTAATAGATTGAAAAGCGACAGGGCAGTAAAAGCCACTGGCGTTGTTAGTTTTTTCCCATCTATAAAGATGTAACAGCCAAATGAAACCAAGGTAACAATAGTTGGTGTTATGAACCATACAAAAGAGGCTAAAGTCCAAACTATGGATCTTTTCTTCAAAAAGTTTAGTTCCTCATCTCTAATTTTCAAGATTTGGTCTCTGAACTTGTCCTCCCATGCAAAGAACTTGATGATTCTAATAGATTGTAAGGTCTCATTGAGTTTCTGAATACGTCTGTCAGTCACAGCAAGCATGAGTTTTTGCATCTCCCCCATTTTCTTAGCCAAGTAGAAATTCAATGGGGATAGAGCAATAATGGACAAGGCACCAACTAGTGCACTCCACCCAAGTAATAACCATAGCAGATATATAGAGACAGTTATCATACATCCCGCACCAAAGAAAGCATGAAGATAAGCACACGCCTCGGATATCTTATAAGCGTCGACAGCCATCAAGTTGATGATAGCGCCCAAATTCGCAGACGTTTTCCCACCCTCTTCATCTGCCGAAACGGGTTTGGCATCTTCATTGAGACCAGCATCCTCTTTATCTTCGGATTTGGATTGGGCGGATATTTTTCGTCTCAATGCCTTTGCGTAAATTTCGCCAATAACGACGGACTTGAGTCTCACACAAACCCTTCTGCCAAAAAAAAGCGCTTGACCTGATGCAACCACAGATAAAAACTTTGACGCAAACATCAAAAACACATAAAACCAGGCAAGACTCAGTGACGCTGTAGATTTATCTTCAACAAATTCTAAAACCCTTTTCAACAGGATAGTTGGAGCAAAGACGATCAAAGATTCTGTGATTGCCCAAAATGCCTGTAGTAACAGGAAAGGAAGGAAGAAGAGGACAAGCCTAGTGGAGAATTTGACTTTTTTAAAACCTTCGCTGAAATCTCTAAAGCTTTTCACAACAAAGTACGAGAAATCCTCTTTCTTCAAGTCCCAGACTTGTTCCGGTTTAAGGGTCTCTCTAAAAGCGTGCCAAATCATTGGGTCAATGTAACTGAACGTAATGAAATTCCAAAGCGATGTATACGGCTCTGGTGCTGGAACTCGCTTCTCATCAGTGATGTAGATGGAAGGACACCTGTATCCAATCTCCGAGGTTAACATATTAGCAAACAGCACAGAGATTATCAAAAAGTCCAAAACGTAGTATAAAGGAGCTTGTGTGCGCCCCAACAAAGCTGATCTGAAGACTAGAATTCTGGAGAACCATAGTGCCATGTAAATGACAAAGTTGTTTATCCATAAGTTGGGAACAATGCGTAGTAAAATTTTATACGAATCATTGATATTGATGATTCTAATTGTAGTCAACAGTAGAAGCCAAGACCACAATGAGATATTCATCGCAATTGCCCAATTGGTATCGTCGTTTTCATGAAATAATTTTGAGGCATTGATGATAATCTGAGAGATGATAAGCGACTCTTCCAAAACCACTCTGAACTTTTCGATGTTAGATCTCTGAAGATACTTAACAGTGCCATGCGGCTCGCCATTCAGCTTCACTGGTGGGAGAGATGCGGTGTCGAAATGCCTTCTTTTGATAGTTTCTGTCAAATCCTCGGAGACTTGTGTGTAGCTCTCACTTGAGCCATTAGGTAGCAGTAGAGGCTCTCTTTCCTTGCCCCTCGACGAGCCGCCATTTGCTTTGCGATACGCAAGATAGTTGAACAGCCCCTTGATGATGATCGCAGCGACTGATAACGAAAGCAGAAGCGTGGGCCAGTATGTCTCCAAGTAAAGGACTCGCCCACATTCCGTCAGGTCGTCAAAGTCCCAGAGCTTGGGGCACCTGCCCTTATTGTAAGACTGTGGCTCTTGTATGACAGAGCTCCAGTTGATACTCATAACGCCTATTTGCAAGCCAGCTTGTAGACAATGGGCAGTTAAGTACAGATATGTTGCTTTATAGCTTTTTAATTTTCTCCTAAAATTGCTTTTAAGCGCTCTTGTCAAAATCCCGTAGTTTGATGCATCTCTCTGAAATGCGGAAAAAATGATTAATGAGCTGCCCATTTATACAGATCTACGTCTCATCTTTCAAAAGAATCATTCAATCATTTCAATTTTCAGCTACACTACCGGTTTTTTTCTTATTTATCTTCAAAAATTTGCAAATGTGACATTGGTAAAGTAGTAACAAAAAGTACCAAGTCTTTTTCAAAGAGAGGTCTTCACAACCTTACTGAATGCTCTCAAGAGCTCTCAGTAGTAGCCTCCTTAGATGCTTCCGGAGCAGCATCCACTTGCTTACCATCATCTTCAACGTCGCCTGGGTTGACGTTTCTCACGTCAACGGCAACACTAGCAAGTAACTCTCTATCCTTGAAGGTTTTGCCATTGAATTTAGCAACCTTGTCATCAATGGTCTCTCCCTCTTTCAAGGCCAATTTAACAAAAGCATAACCTTTGTTTCTTCTTTCCAAAGTTTTCCCCTTGGCCTCCAATCTCTTCAAGACGAAACCTGGCAATCTCAAAAATGGCACGGAAACCCATTGTATGGTTTCGCCTTCGGACTCGAAGAATTCCCTGATGTCTTTTGATCTAACACTGAAGTCCAAGTTCTTCAAGTACAAAGTATCAGTGGACTTGACACCATTCTCAAATGGGATTTTCTCCTTTGGCTTCTTAGCTGCACTCTTCTTAGCGCTTGCATCCTTCTTTGGCTTGTTTTTCTTCTTTGTTTCAGCACTCTCACCTTCAGGTTTTTCAGTTCTTGCCTTTGGATGTCTCAAGTAAATCTTACGACCGTTGAACTCGTAATCAGTAAACTTTTCAATGATCGAGTCCAAGTCCGTAACCTCAGGTTTGAACGTGATGAAGACGTAGCCTTTGGTTCTGGTTTGAAGTTCCCCGTCTTTGTTCTTGAACGGTTTGGTTGGGATTTCAATATTCTCACTTGAGCGGCGGTTAGTACTCTGAGCGCACTTAAAAGGCAAACTTCCCCCAAGCGCTGTCGGCCAGGGGTTACTTGATACTTACATGGCGTAGTCCTTGAACAATCCCTCCAAGTCTTCCTTGGTGGTGCGGTATTCAACGTTCCCGACATACAGCTTGTTGGTTGGAGCTTCGGTGGCCATATTTGCAGTTCTTACTTGATTCGTCTAAAGAGTTTAATTTTTCGCTTAGGGAGTATCCAATAATTCAACAGAGTGTGAACGAGTATCCTCTTTTCTTTCTTTTCCTTTTATTACCGGTTTGTAAATAAAACTTGCCTCACTGCTTCTTTTTAAAAAGCGGAAGGAATTCCTTCGCCTCTCGGAATTTTCAATTTTTTTTCACGTCGCGCAACGGTTGCTGACAACAAAGAACTTTCTAAAAATTTCTGCATTACGTAATTTATTACAAATCACTATAACCTATGTCAATCTACTGCGGGATCTCCAGCAGCAGTTTGCCCGTGGTCTTTCTGCCTTCCAGATCCTCAGCAGCCTTTTTATAGTCGCCCAATGCGTAGATCTTGGTGATGTCCAGCTTCAACTCACCCTTATCGATCAAGTCGGTCAGTTGAGATGCATATGAATCCCACTCTTCTTTAGTGTAGATGTATCCAAACACCGACGGTCTCAATATCTTCACATTCTTACCACCCAATACGTTCAGTGGCACAGGAGGAACAGCACCTGAAGCATTACCGAATGAAACGAATGTGCCCTTTCTAGCCAAAGCGCTCAAAGAGATGTCAAAAGTATCCTTACCAACACTATCAAACGTTGCCTGAACGCCATTACCCTTGGTAATCTCCGCAACTTTTTGCACAATGTCCTCTGTTTTGGAATTGATCAAAAACTCAGCTCCGGCCTGCTTGGCCAACTCCAGTTTGGCATCAGTGGAAGCTGTTGCAATCACATGGGCACCCCTTTTACTGATCAATTGAGTCAAGAGCAAACCAACACCACCAGCTGCGGCATGAAGAAGAATGTAGTCACCCTTTTGCACGTTGTATGCCTCATTGACAAATGTTAAGGCTGTTAAACCTTGCACTAATCCACCTCCATACAATTGTAATTTCTCCTCCGCAGAGCCTTTTGGAAGCTTGATAATATACTTCGAGGGATTGAACTTTGTGTATTGGGCAAACGTCCCACTAGAAAGATAGGCAACCAGATCTCCAACCTCCAAATCCTTGACGCTTTTCCCCTTCTTTACAATGACTCCACTAGCTTCTCTTCCCAAGATGTATGGTTTCTCAGAAGGATAGAGCCCGATTCTGAAATACTTCTCAATGAAGTTGATACCAGCGTACTTGTTTTTTATAAGAACTTCATCATCATTGATCTCTGGAACTGGAATGTCTTCGTACTTCAAAACTTCCAATCCACCAGTCTCATGGATACGAATAGCCTTTTGCGTTTTTGGGATATTGAATGACATGATTAACTTCGATACGTTTTTCTTTAGCGACATGAAGGCATTGTTCTAGTTGAGGAGTTAACCCCTTTTATACTAAAAGTGGAAATTTATATGCCGATTACTAAGATTAGTCAAAAATTGTGACAATGAAGTAAACTGAAGTTGACTTGGTACTAATTTGGCCCGCCATTGACGATCACCCGTCGTGAGTAAATAGTGAACAGCTGTAGTACAAACTCATAAAGTTACAGCTGTCTTCCTACTTTGCGAATTTAAACCCGGTAAAAGCTGTCAATACTAGTGTTATGCGGAAAGGACGTAGAGTGGAAAAGCCACATTTGATCCCTCCTGATGAAGTAAATCAGGTGATTAATAATTGGCGAGACTGTGAGCCCGCGTCCTAACGACCAGGTGTCACAGTCACCATTAAGCTGTTGTTTTTTAGCTCTACATCGCAAACAAAATTCATAATCTGCGTATATCTTAAACTTGGTACTACTGCGGTTCTCAACAATGTACGCGATTTTCATTTTTGTGTGTGGGGCTGGGGATCTAGCTGTAATTATCAAGGCAAAAAAAAAACAAAAAAAAGCATAGCTGCTGGAACAATGACATTTGCCGGCGGTTCTTTATCACTGTTTGCTTTGAGAATGATAACTAACTCAATTATAGTCTTTTTTTCCCTAGATAATCACAAAAAAACACGAAAACCCCAAAAATGTGATTCTGAAGGTCGCGCGCCTTATATCCTAGTGCAAAAAAAACTAGACACGAAAATCCGTGATAGTTTAGTGGCTAGAATCACCGCTTGTCGCGTGGTAGACCGGGGTTCAATTCCCCGTCGCGGAGCTTAACTTTTTTTTTTTTTTCCTGGTTTAATAGAAGATCTTGGAGATAGTAGTTGATCATATAAGCCAGATTCCAAATGCTCTCCGTTATTCAACGCTCTCCCTGTTCATAATAGGGGTCATAGCTACTCTCTTTTCTCAAAGATATTCTCCAAGTCGAACGAACGATAGTTTCACAGCAAAAGTTGCCCTGTGTGACTTCTGAGAGAGCCAAAAGTTGTCCTGGTGATTCTATGGTGTGCCAACCACATGGAAACCAAATGAAAAGACTCAAACTGGTGGATGGCGTTATGACGAGTCACAGATTCTGGTTATATGAGGAAACCCCCCTGGTGCTGGTGCTTTGTGAAGAATAACCACCAAGAATGAACTACAACAACTATCAACTCAACGATGGAGGCTTGGATCTCTCAACGTCAGGCTCCTATTCTAACATGAACAGCTTCAACACATCCACGCCTGCACAGTCAAGCTACTCCTCGCAGTTCTGGCGCAAGCCTAATCAGTCTTATACACCTATCACTACGGCGAATTCATACCAAGTGCAAGACACAGCGGAGTCTGAAAAGCTGAGGATTCAACTGAAGATTAAAGAAAGTCAAATCGAGAGCCTAGAGGCCGAGATCCAGAGACTGAACGAGACTTTGAACTCAGCTGATAAGACCGGTGTCAGCATTCCTACAAAGATACCAAGCTCTCAAAATGAAATTTTTGTCCAGTTGAGTTCAAATTACAACAAGGTAGTAACGGAGTTGGAGCAGACAAAGTTGAGATTGGAGAGTCTAGTCACGGCAATGACTTTGAACCCAAGTAATGATCCGACCAATAATGGGAGATACGATGAACTAGAAGTAAGTCATAAGATTTTGTTAAAATTGGAGAGCTTGAAAAAAGAAAACGAGGAATTACTGAAGCAGTTGAGCTTTGGGAAAGTGAAACAGATGGAAATGGAAATAAATTTACTGAAGATTGAGAATGATGAACAGAAATCAATCAATGAACAATTGCGGAAAGATAATGAAGAGCTCCGGAGTAAAATCAATCTATCGAGGGCTGAAGATTAAAATCTGGTTTAGTATTGTATTGGCTAGTTTTCGTTATTTCAGTGTGCGTCAAACATCTTTTAATATATATAAGAGCCTTAATAAGTTTATGGTACTTTTGTCTGTACATCCTTAAATTATAAATAGTAAAATTTCAATCACTGTTTAAGTGATCTTCTCGATCTCACAGCCTTTGCCAAATCTCTTAAAACTTCCGCTGTTGTGTTGATATCTATACAAGCATCGGTAATAGAACAACCATAGATAAGATCCTTTTTCCCCGTTTCAGGAACATCTTGTCTACCTTCGACCAAATTACTCTCGATCATCACACCGCAAATAGAGGTAGAACCCTTAGCCACTTGTTCAGAGATTGCCCTGGCGACTTTTGGTTGATTTCTATGATCCTTATTGGAATTACCATGTGAGCAATCGATCATGATTCTTGGTTTCTTGGTAACACCTTTTGCTTCCAATTGTTCTTGGGCTTTTTTCACATTTTCCTCATCAAAATTTGTGCCTGACTTCCCACCTCTTAAAATGACAAATGTGTCTTCGTTACCCTCAGTGGCAACAATAGCAACAATACCCGGTTTTGTCACTGAGAGGAAATGGTGAGAATGAGAGGCAGCTCTCATGGCATCGATAGCAACAGTAAGAGACCCATCAGTACCATTTTTGAAACCGACAGGGAATGATAGTCCAGATGCGAGTTCTCTATGCAGTTGAGATTCTGTAGTTCTAGCACCAATAGCGCCTAGAGAGAACAAATCTGACAGGAACTGAGGAGAGATCGTATCGAGCATCTCACCTGCAATAGGTAATTTTTCTGTTAATCTGACAAACAACTCTCTGGATATTCTCAAACCTTTGTTGATCTGGAAAGAATTGTCAATATCAGGATCATTGATCAGACCCTTCCAGCCAACAGTAGTTCTTGGTTTCTCCAAGTATGCCCTCATTATAATCAACAAATCATCTTTCAACTCATCAGCGAGCTCTTTGAGTTTGTCGCAGTACTCAAGAGCAGCCTTTGGATCATGAATGGAGCATGGGCCGACAACGATAATAAGTCTATCATCTTCGCCATTCAATATTCTGACCGCTTCATTACGGCCTTTCAAAATGATCTCTTTGTTGGTCTCTGAAAGCGGAAACTCATGCTGTAGTAAATCCGGTGGAGTGAGCGGGTTGTAGCCTCTGATTCTCCAATCTTCAAGTCTGGTACGATCACCGACGTGCTCATTCTGTATGAACATCTTATGCGAGTTGGACGCTGTCATGATGGAGTGTTGTGAGTCTTTGTACTAGAAACTTTTCAAAGATGAGTGCTAAATTTCTCGATGACAGCATCGGAAAAAAAAATTGCTTATATGTGTCATCGGAGTGCCCGGAACAGCCACAAATGCCTTACGTAAAGAATACATGTTTACTGACTGAGTTACCAGCATCCAAATCGATTGATTTTGAATAAGACGAGGTAGACAATATGGTCTGAGCCTCGATATATGGGGCACTTGGAAGATTTATACGACTATGGATAGAACTGAATTCATTTATGCAAATTTAAATTTGGGATCGAAGGTGAGACTCAGTTGGAATGATCTCCTATCTATACACATCTCAGATCCTCTCCCACACGTAGATGTATCCATTCTTCTCCACTTCTTCCCAACTTTTCTTGTCCCCTGTTACATCAACAACTTTTTCATCGTTGAACAATACCCATCTATCCTCCTTTTTGACGAATGCAACATAGTGACCTGATGTCACTTGGGTTCCCTTGTGACAAATAATAGCTTTTAATGAATAGGTACTTGAGTTATCCTGTTTGAGAAGCTCTTGGATTTTGCTCTCAGGAGAAGCTGGTGCCTGAGGTAAAACACCATCGTCATCTGGATGCGAGAACAGCCATTCGACAGCTGCATTAGAATCACCATTATTCAAGACTAGCGCCTTGCGGGCCAAAGCGCTTGAGAATCCCATGTCTTGAAGAGCTTCAACCTGAGATTCGTCAACTGAGGGGAGAACGCTTTTCTCCATATGTATAGGGTCATCGATTGTAGGGTCCTCGATATGCTCGAAAAGCCAGTTCATCGCTACTTCCATCGAGTTGTTCCCAGTGAGGTACAAAGCCTTTTTTGCTCTATTCTCTGGAAAGCCCATCTCCATCAGTTGTGTCAAGGCTTCACCGTTTGGTACAAAAGAGCTGGACGCATCATCGTCTTCTTTTTCAACTTCACCTTCTTCAAGCACGTCGGAAGGTTGAAAGTTATTTATATCAAAAACCTCTGGTAAAGTTACAGGGACATCAATTTTGACTGGAATCCAATTCTGAAGTTGGATCCTTTGAATGGCAGTAACAAGATATTTAGGATATGATTTGATGAATGTAGATTTCTGAGCCTTTGTACCACCACTCCAGTCAATCTCTTCTGGCGACAAGTATTGGATCAAACTGTCAATAAAGTCTTGGCGTTTGTAATGCGTAACACCTTCATCATCCTTGTAGTCCACTTCAATAGCCACTTGTAACGTCAAATTTTCAGTTACTTGTTTCTTCAGTTTCACCTCGTTGTTGTCAAACTTCAGTTTGTCGATCGTCACAAATCTAAAAATATCGTTTAGGTCCGGATCAAGAGAGTCAATCTTATCGAGCAAGTAATTCCAAAACTCGAAAGCATCCTGTTGTCTCATGGAGCTGAATTCTTCATGATTCTGACCAATGAGATGCTTGAAAGAAGTAGGAGCAATACCGACTTGATATCCCTCTTCATTCGGTTTTGAGAAATCACCACTGAGTAATCCTTTGGCGAGCTTGACGAGTTGAAATTTCAAATTGTCAACTTCACCAAGGTCTTCGAAACTGATGTGCTCAAGTTTCTGATACTCAGGGAGAGAGAATAATGTTTGTACAACACTTGATACATAGCACGAGTTTCCCAAGTTTTTCAACCCAGTGAGTTCCTTTCCGAAAATGGGTGGTAAGCTTTCACCTTCATCATTAAGCATATTGAATTCCCACTTCAAGTTCTGTTCAATCTGCAATTCGACGAGACTTTTCTCAGTCTTTTGAAAATTGTTTAAATCAATCCCAAAGGTCATTAACTTTTCAGCCAACCCCGGGAATAATATCTCCTCGTTACACTTGTAACAGTAAACATCTGTAACGTCTTTACTCAAGCTTCCCAATTTCACTGCGATTGGGTGACCAGCGGTTTCATAATGGGCAAGAGCATGTGTGTTACCTGGCACACCGCCAAACTGTGCTCTACCACAGCCGAGTCTCCCACAAGTGAGGCAAATCCATAGATTTTGATCTAGATCACAATCCCCACAATGCTTTAGCTGAATTTCCTTCAATGGGGTTTGTTGGAAATCAATTGTATGCTCACATGGTGTAAACTCCTGTGCCCATGTCTTAATCTCTTCTTTTCGTGCTGCAGAGTCGGAATTGATAATGGAATCAACCACTTTCCTCTCGTGCTCCGATGGCTCCAATAATGTAATCACGTCACTGTGATACTTCACCAAATTGGCCACAACGTCGTATAACTCCGATTCAGACTCCTCTTTGATCTCCAATTTGATCATCTTCTCAGGTCTGTCCAGCTCGCTCTTCTTCTTCTTTGTCTTGATGATCTGGACAAACAATTCATCATGGCTGAACTTTGAGTGCAGAGCGAGATGTGCACGACAAAAAGCCCTATGGGCAAGTGGCGAGATGAAGACTCCGTCTTTGTCAAATGGCGTATGGAAGCAGTAGAAGCATTGGTCCTTTTCGATAGGTTGTCCGTCGTATTCTAACATCTCTGACTGTGGTGGAAGTCCAGCTAAAAGTAGTGGCGCTTCAAAAGTTGAATTTTCATATTAAAGAAACGAATCCAAACTTATCGTGGAAAGGAATATCCACATACTAAAATGCTGTCATCTGGTCAATTTGACGTTAAAGACAAGAATGTTGTCATAACAGGAGGATCTCAGGGCCTTGGGGCGGAATTGGGTCGGCAGCTCATTCAGAGAGGTGCGTTCTCAGTTACGCTCATCGCCAGAACGGAGACGAAGCTCAAGGAAACACAGTCAACTATAGAGCGAGTACGTGTTTCAGAGACCCAAAAGATTGGCTATATCGTTGCAGATGTTTCTAGCTACGAGCAATGCGCTAAAGCTGTTGAATCTTTGAGTGAAGAACCAGATATTGTCTTTCTCTGCGCTGGATCGTCGACCCCTAAGCTTTTTCTTGATCTCTCTGCTAAAGAGCTAGAGTCAGGAGTGTCTGTTAATTATAACACTGCTCTATACTTCTCACATGCCATCTTGAAACGTATGGCAAAATGGAAATCCCCTGACAAGCGTCATTTGGTGTTTTGCTCTTCGGTGCTTGCCGTGTATCCATTTATCGGCTATGGACAATACGCCCCTTCGAAGGCAGCAATTAGAGCTCTTTCAGATATCATAAGACAAGAAGCAATACCGTATAATATAAAAGTGGCATGTGTTTATCCTGGAAATTTTGCATCCGAGGGGTACGAAGAAGAGGAAAAGACAAAGCCAACAATAACGAAAAGTATTGAAGGCGCCTCTACGGCCATAAGCGTGGAAAAATGCTCACAAATTGTATTATGGTGGCTAGATAGGGGATACGAGTCTGTGTATACGGATCTAGTTGGTTGGGCATTGAGTTGTGGGATGCTTGGGATGGGGCCCCGTGTTGTTGGGGTTGTGCAAGTGCTTGTAGCCTTACTATTGAGTATCATTGCTCCGTTTTATGTCTTGTTCACCAACAGGGACATCAAGAACTACTTCAAAGGCAAAAAGAAGGAATAATGAACATTCTATTTCACCTTGTTTACAGCCGTCTGTAGCGTTTCCACCACCGAAGCGATCCCCTTCTCCACGTTCAGCGAGTAGACAAACTGGACACCCCTGAGTATCTGATCGTCCCATATATCGGCAATTGTCTGCTTCATTGAAGGTCTGTAACTGAATTCGACGGAACGAGGCACCGGTTTAGGCTCTGAGCCGTGGTTGTCAATGATGGCTTGAGTTTCTCTAATCGTATTGGATACAAACTCCTGGTTACGCTTGAACTCCTGCGACGTGTAATACGCCACCGACGTCACAAGTAGAACGCCACCCAAAAAGCCGTGAATTCTGCCGCCCATCTGTCAAATTCTATGCGTTGGAATTTTGGTATTTGAGTGAAGAGGTTGGCGGCTATTCTTCAACTTGTAGTTCGGAAGCGGTTGATGTCCGGGTGTTTATAACCTTTTTTTTTTTGCTGGCCCTGTCGTGCAGCTCACACCGATCACAGAGAGAAGGTTACAATATAAAGAAGAGGTATATATACCAAAGCCTCAGGTTGAAGATGGTAGCACCAAGACATCTAGGAAGGTAAGTACCAGGTGATGAAATCCATGGTGAGAACTATTGCTAACGTTGGCAGGGATGCAAAGCACAGAAGGGCACTTTTAAGAAACCTGGTTACGGCTCTGTTCGAGCACGAGACTATTACAACAACCCATGCCAAGGCTAAAGAAGCTCAAAGAATCGCCGACAAGCTTATTTCACTCACCAAGAAACAAGATCTTGAAAAAGCCAAATCATTAGCTTCCTCAGATATCTTCAAACATGGAGAGACATTACCAAAGTTGTTTGGTCCATTGAAAGAGCGTTATGCCAACAGGGAAGGCGGATTCACAAGGGTTCTTCATCTTGAGCCACGCCTTGGAGATAACGCGCCACAAAGTATTTTGGAGTTAGTAGATGGACCTAAGGAGATGAAATTTTGGATGACGGCTAGAGTCGTGGCGAGATTACAACAACAAGGGCTACCAGTGGATTCATTGACAAAACGGAACGTTGAGAAGTTGACACAATTGAGACCTAACGGTAAGGAGGAATTTGATCAGCTTGTCGAGAAAATGAAGAAAGAGTTCTACAGTGATCCAGAGAAGCTCAAGGACAATTTCCCAGCGAAAAGTCTCTATTCGCCTGTGGGGCCATCAACAAGCGGCAAATTCAAAATAGTACCACGTCCTTCAAGAAATTGATCATTTCACAAGAGCTCTGTACATATAAATCGATATATATCTAAACATGCTGTCTAAGACAACGTTTAAAATCTCGCTTAGAATGGACGTTCAACACCCGTGTAGCTCCAAAATTTACCACTCATCGCACGATCATCTAGTCTACTATAGACATTCTTTATCATCTCACCGACGCTGAACTCCGGTGTCAAGGCTCTGTTTTGCACCCCTTCAGCGACACCAGCCGGTAAGAATCTTTTAGCTTCTTCAACGCCTCTTTGAAACAAGTCCGTATCGACAGGACCAGGCTCGATGGCAACAATCGTATAGTTTTCCTTTTCTAATTGCACAGCAAGCGCCTTGACTGAGTAATTGAGAGCGGCTTTGCTCTGGCCGTAGGCGGCGCAGGCATAAGGAAGATACCCGGAGATGGAACCCAGCATACTCGACGTGAATACAGCATGGCGTGTCTGTTTCTTATCGAGGTATGGCTTCACGACTCTGAACACGGACACGGGACCCAGCACGTTGGTATTGTAATGCTTGATGAAGTTGTCACGCTCTTCCTCAAGCATATACTTGAACGATTCGCCAATAGCAGCGTTAGAGACAAATACGTCGATACCATCTGGAGCGACAGCAGAGAGTTGGGAGTCCAATTCTTCGATGGAATCCTGAGAGGATACGTCCAATGTCACGGTCTTGATGTTGCCACCAGCGGAGATCAGCTCCTGGAGCTTGTTGGCCTTTGACAAGTCCCGAACAGAGGCAATGACTACAGTGTCAGGTTTCAAGGAGAACTGGCGAACGAGCTCGAGCCCGATCCCACGGCTGCCACCGGTAACAAAGTAAGTCTTGGTCATATTTGCCTGGAAATCCAATCAAGGGGAGACGTTAACTCGTTGGGCTTAAGTCATGAATTTGTTCAATGTGGGATCAGAAGATCAGCGAAAGCAAGCCGAGGCTCAAACGCTTAAATCACAGTGTCGGCAGAATGTGTACGAAACGGAGCATCCACAAAGCGTGCAAAAGCATCAGGGATGGTTGGCCACTACGTTACAACGTCAACTACGATTCAATTCTTTGTGGACGATAGAATGTTCCATTTCAAAATCTCTTACTGAACAGAGTCTTGCTTCTGCAATGCAGTAGCCATGATCTGGTTAGCTTTGAAAGACAAATCTTTGGTCTTTTCAATAACCTGTTGATACACATTGTTGTGCGGATGGTTCAAAATTACAGTACCTTCACTCTCATCAATCTTTGCGTCCAATTTAGTCTCTTTGATCAAGTTGGCAATCCATTTCTCGCCTTCTTCTCTGGACAGGTTTAGCGACTTAGATATGTCATTCAAATTGATTTTTTGGTGAACACGACAATACACTTCTGCAATCAAATGTCTAGCATTCTCCACAAAAATTTCAGAGATCCCAGATAGGAAGAAATCTGTCTTCAAAATAATAGAAGATTCCGCTAATTTGGCGTTGGCTTCCTCAAAATCAAAATCGATATAAAGGGCCTTGATAAAAGAAGTCAATGGATCATTGTACTCATACTCCTCTTGACCAACAACTCTTATCAAATCTTTGAGTCTTTTTTGGAAATTTGGGTTTGAAAGATTGTTCTTTGTTGAGGCTTCACACGAGACAAGAGCAGCAACCATGTATCTCAAAATCCATGGACATGCAGCTTGAATGGTGGACAAATATGAGGACGAAAAGAAAACATCCAAAAGTGAGTCCAACCCGTTCTCAACGTTGAAGAATGGAAATAATGACCAATGAATGATCCATGTTCTATGATGCAATTGCGTCAACGGTTCAGCAAAGGATCTAGAATCAATAACTTCTCTTAATTTACTCAACTCCTTTAATGCGCTATCGAAATGTGTTATGATGATTTCACAAGCAAGTTTACCCCAAGTTGCATTTATAACTTTTTCACCATTAGTGGAAAGCGCTCTGAAGTTACTTAGCAAATCTGAAGCCATTGTGTAATCCCCACAGTTGTATTGAAATTGACCAAATTCATATAATTTGTCAATATCACTCTCTGTGATCCCATGGTTCTTCTCCAAATATTCCTGGTTGAGGATTTTATCCTGCTTCAAATGATCTTGTACTTCTTGTTTGTTCAAAATATCTAACGTTTTCTTCGTTTCTTCATTCAACTGAGCAAACACTTTCTTACTCTCTTCCTCTTTCTTCAAAAGTTCACTTGGAATCTCACCTTCATCTAACTTCTTCCATTCATTTTTTAAGAAATTTGTCATATTGGTCTCCTTTAGCAATTCATAATTGAGCTTCGTGATGGTCTTGTCATCATAAATCTCCCTCAAAGACTCCAAAATAGGATACAGCAAATGACGGTCCAGAAATGGCACCATCTTTTGTGTCAAGTCATACTGACGAGCTGTTTCAAGCTCCTCAGGGCTAAGCTCACTCATCGTTCAAGGCTCTAAATGATATCTCAAACTTGAACGTCTCAAATATTTCGTCCAAACCCGTAGTGAAATTTTTCTTGATGATCTTGGTTGCAAAAACAAAAAAAAAAAAACACATCCAGACACCACAAAATTACTCATCGAGCGTTTTCGCGAATCGCGACTTTTTTCTGGAGACGCGTCTTGTTAGATTTCAGCGAATATCTACTAAGTTGTGTGTCCTGGGATATAGAGACTTTGCCTTTCCATTCTGATGTCAGATACGAGCTTGTTGGATAGCGCGACTCAATTGCTGAAAGACTCGCTTTTTAAACAGAACAAACCAGTGAGTAAAACTGGCTGTTTTCCTCATTTGCCTTTTCCACATTGCTAACTTCATCTAGTTCACCTACAAACTACTATCAAGGAAGCTCGATATCCACGTGAATGATGCTAAGAGGCTACTATACTCATTCTACCTCCATCATAAGGACGATATACAACCAACGTATATAATCATTGGGCAACTATGTGACTCTCCCGAGCAAGTAACGATCAAAGTGACACAGGATTTAGATGATCAGTCAAGGTTTGAAAAGATAGATTCCATAAATGTTTATTCACTAAGTGCGAAGCAGATAACTCCAGATGAAGTGGCACAGATGGTGAAACCGGAGATTGATGAGTATGAGGTAACAGAACAGAAAATCTTAAAATGGGGGATGATAAAGGGTCCAGAACTGGTTAAGCAGGAGTTAACGACTCCTGTTGCCAATGCAAATCGTACAGTTGTACCCGGGAAGGTGGTTGAAAAGAAGGAGAAAGAGCCTGTTAAGGAAAAGGCGTTCCCCGATATGGGATTGGCCTCTGATCGCATGATGAATAAGTATAAAACCAAGGAGGACCCGAAGAAGAGTAGTCAACAAACCATTGGAAGATCATTGACCAAAGCTCAGAGTTCTAAACCGAAAGTGGAGACACAAAGACGTAAAACGGAACCGATTAGAACTGATGCATCTGTACAGAGTGAAGAATTCAACAATTCATCATCACGTCCACAACAGGAAAAGTCCAAGAAAGAACTTGAACTAGACTCTATGTTTGATGATGTTGATGACGAACATGATATAGAGGAAGCACATTATGAGGAATCGGTTGATCAAGTACCGTCTCACGTTGAGACTAAGGCGAAGCAAGATGATTTAGCAGATATATTTGATAGCAGTTTCTCTCAATCTCAATCACAACCACAAAGTGAGAACAAAACGGAAGCAGTGAAAGAAGCAGGTGAGGAGGAGGAGGAGGAAGACTCTGCGGGAGGGAAGGTCACAAGTTATTACGATGAGGATGGGTACTTGGTGACTAAAGTTGAGAAGTCAAAGAGTAAACCGAAGCCCAAAGCGAGATCTGCCCAGCCAGCTGCTCCAACGAGCAGCCCACCTTCCAAAAAGCAGAAGCACACCACTGCAAAACAACAGAGCTCCCTGATGAACTTTTTCGGGAAGAAGAAAAAGTGATTTAGAGCAAATACAAGAATTCTTTAATACGTGTAGAGTCTCTCGGATCGCGAAACCTCAAGCCTTTTTCCAAGCGTGACGTAGACCAATTGCAACGAGGAGAGACTCGCTTATAGTAACTGGAAATGAAAGGACTCGCCGGTGTCGTTCTCCTCTGTGTCTTCGGGTTCCTTCAGTCGGCTCTGGCTGTCAAAAAGGAGCTCTTCAAAACCTGTGACGAGTCCGGGTTCTGCCATCGGAACCGTCATTACGCCAATGAGATCTCCCTGTCAAGACATTCCTACTACTCAATTGACAAGTCATCGCTTAGATTCGATGGTCCATTGATTAAGGGAGACATTCTGAAAAGCTTGAATCAAACACACATAGTGAAATTGCCCTTCCAAATCGATGTGTTGGAAAATGACAACATCAGAGTAAGAATTGACGAAGACCGTTCATCTATCAAGTGGGACAACCCATTGCTTCAAAAAGAGAGATATAGCGAAGCCTGGAAGTGGGCTTTTCAAGAGGAGCCGTCCACTTCTCAACATTACCAGATTGATTCATCGAACAACCGATTCACGATCAAGTATGGGGAACAACAGAGATACGAAGTTGAAGTGTACACCGATGAGTTCAAAATTATAGTGAAGTACGCTGGTGAACCGCAAATGATCATAAATGACCGAAACTTTCTGAATGTTGAGCACTTTAGACCAGAGGCTGAGAAAGACTACAATTTATTGCCTGAAGAGACTGATTTCAACAGTTTCCATGACACATTCAAAGACTCTAAGGGTGACAGCCTTCCTTTCGGTCCCGAATCCGTAGCCCTGGATATGACTTTCCAAGGATTCAAACACGTGTTTGGTATACCAGAACATGCCGACTCACTGGTCCTCAAGGACACGTCGGATTCCGAGCCATATCGTTTATACAACGTTGATATATTTGAGTACGAAACAGACTCCAGACTTGCAATGTATGGAGCTATTCCATTCCTTCTTGCTCATAAGCCAGGTGTATCTACTGGGGTGTTTTGGATTAATGGTGCCGATACTTACGTTGATATCAAGAGAGATGAGCAGAGTGTAGAAGGTACACTCTCAGGAAAGAAGGATACCAAGGCCCACTGGATTTCTGAAAATGGTATCATAGATTTTGTCATTCTCATTGGTAGAAATCCAGAAGAGCTCTCCAAGAACTACGCGTCATTGACTGGGACGACACCATTGCCACAGCTTTTCACTTTAGGCTATCATCAGTGTAGATGGAACTATAACGATGAAGAGGATGTCTTAACGATCACACAGAACATGGATAAGTATGAAATACCATATGACACAATATGGCTGGATATCGAGTATACGGACTCCAAAAAGTATTTCACATGGAAAAAAGAGTTGTTTCCAGATCCAGAAGGCATGATGAAGAAGCTTGATTCTACGGGGCGTAATTTGGTGGTTATCATTGACCCTCATATCAAAATAAACTACGAAATCTCAGAAACGCTCGAATCGAAGCATCTGGCTCTTTTGAACACTGATGGGAATCCTTATCATGGTCACTGTTGGCCAGGAGAGTCTGTATGGATTGATACTTTCAACACTGAGGCTGTTGAGTACTGGAAAACCTTGTTTGTAAATGGAACAGACTTTTCTGGCGAGGCTACAAACCTGCACTTGTGGAACGATATGAATGAGCCTTCTGTCTTTTCCGGTCCGGAGACAACCTCACCAAAAGATGTCATTACGTACGGCTCGGTAGAGATTAGGTCCGATCATAACATATATGGGTTGACATATCATGAGGCAACATACAAGGCATTGAAGGATAGATATGTCAATAGACGGCCATTTGTATTGACTAGATCCTACTTTGCAGGGTCACAAAGAACGGCTGCTATGTGGACTGGTGACAACATGTCTAAATGGGAATACTTGAAGATTTCTCTACCAATGATTTTGACTCAAAATATTGCAGGTATGCCATTTAGTGGTGCTGATGTCGGAGGCTTTTTTGGGAACCCATCAAAGGAATTGCTCACAAGGTGGTATCAGGCTGGTATCTGGTATCCGTTCTTCAGAGCACATGCACATATTGACTCCCGGAGAAGAGAACCATGGATTGCTGGTGAGCCATACACCTCATATATGAGAGACGCGGTCAAGATTCGCTATGCTCTATTGCCTCTATGGTACACTAGATTTTACGAAGCCAGTCTTACAGGAACACCAGTGATAACTCCCTTGTTTTACAAGTACCCTGACAACGAAGCTGTTTTCGATATCGAAGATGAGTTCTTTGTTGGTGACTTGTTAGTAAAACCTGTCACTGAAGAAGGCGCTACCACACAGAGTGTTCTCTTACCGGATGGAGAGAGATACTACGATTACGAAGATTTTTCTGTCTTACAAGGAGAAGGTGAACATGTCATCGCTGCCAACCTGAGCAAAATTCCTGTTTTCATTAAAGGCGGCTCAATAATTCCAAGAAAAGACAGATACAGACGTTCTTCCAGGTTAATGAAGTACGATCCATATACGTTAGTTGTCGCCTTAAGTGAGGATGGCACCGCACAGGGGAAGCTCTATATTGATGACGGCGAGACGTTCAATTATAAAGCAGGGGAACATCTTTATCTGAGCTTCCAGCTTTACAACGGGGAGCTTAAGAGTGAGGTGCTGAGTGGGTCCATGAATGTTACGAACAAGTTAGAGAAGGTTATCATTGTTGGAGGCGATATAAATGAGGTTACAGTAACTCAAAGTGGAGAGACTTGGGGAGCTGAAATTGATAAGAGACAGAACTACATAGTGATCAAAAACCCAAGAGTGAATCTAAGCTCACCTTGGGCGATAAAGTTTTAGCCTCTAAGGTCGAGAATACTGCTTTTAATCGCAAACTTGTCGATTTTCTAATAATGGTACTCATCTGTAGGTAGCCCAGCTGTGTTTGGGAATCCTGTCGCAGCCAAAACATTCAATGGACCATCATTTTTGATCAGATCCCGTAACTCTTCATTCTTGGCCAATATCAGCCCCGTGAAACCAGCTGCATTGATGCCAACCTTTCCCTTGTAGTATGGATCAGATCTCGGGACCAACATCAACCATTTCTTTGTAAACAGAACATTATAAGCAATTGGTTTCCCGGCATCCCTCAAAACGGTTAGAGTTCTTTGAAGAAGAGACGAAAATGCAAGCGCCATGTAGTCCTCATCCTGAAGTTGGTCTTCGTCTCTTGAAAGTGGCAATACAAAGTGAGCAAATGGGAGCTTCTTGTTCTGGAGGGGCTCTTTGTTTGCATTAGCGACAAACGCCTCTTCACTGGAGGCAATTGTTGAAGGAAATGGTGTGAAGTTATCAGGATACTTCAGAAATTGAAGATGCTTGTGGGGCTGAGAGGCACCCGAGTTCTCGCCACAGTTGTAGAACCCGAAGAACTTTTCACTTTTGGTGGATGACTTCTCTAGCTTATCGAGAATCTTGATCCCAGCGATAAGTTCGGAGGGGAATAGGGGGGAAGCTTGGGATTTGAACTCCTTTGTTGTCAAAAGCAAGTGGTTGGGCGTGATGGGGAACTTGTTAAGCAGTATGTTGAACTCTCCAGCATACTCAGCGAGCACCGTAAGCTTTGGATCTGGGTTTAAGAAGGGATTAAAGTCCTTAGGACGTTTGATCTGCTCTGGAGCTTCCTCCTGTGTAGGCTTCTTCGCTAGTCCCGGAGCCAATGTCAAGACAAACTGGAAGTCATCTTGCTCAATATATTCAGACGTTGAGTCATGGAAGATGATCTCGCCATCGTTATACGCAGCTTGATATTTCTCTTCCACCAATTGGCCAAAGTTCTCTGGCAGATCGTACTTGGTCATGCTTATTGAAGAGCGAACAGATAAAGTAACCTGAGAAACTGGACTATTAAGCTGTTGACTTTACTTTGCTGGAACCATCAGTTGGGACATCTGCCATGATCCATCGTGCCTATATACGCATTTGGCATATATCCAAATCTGGCAATTAATCTCAATCTATACTTTTCCCGAGGCAAGCCAGCACCTGCTAGAGGGAATTTCCGAGGTAGGGCACCCCCCACCACAGCCAGACTCCGCCTAAGACTCCGCCTAAGACTTCACCGAGGTACGCTGAGCCCCACCTCAAGTTAGGCCCGGCTCGACCAGTTTGGCGTGACTCGTTCAACAAATCTGCCGGTGCAGTTAGTGACTCGAAAAAAAAATTACTACAGCTGGGGCAAAGAAGTTAAAAGACGAGCATAGTGGAGGACAGATTCGTCTCAACGGGTGTTTTTCCAACCGTCATTTGACAATTCAACCAAGTCATTGTCCTGACTCCCTTTGTTTAACCAGAGGCGAGCTTTGAATAAGTCATTCATTATACTCTCAATTGACATTGAAGACAAAGATGAGCCCATCAATACCACACTCTCCCTCATTGGAGAACTTGGATAGCAAGATTCTCAATCCAGGCTCAATTCAGATCAATGTCACTGGCGCTTTCATAGTAGATGATCTTCTATACGAAGATGAGACGACGATACCTGAAACCAACGATATTGCTTTGCCCTTTCAGACGCACGACATATCACACATAGCCGTTGATATAGGAGGGTCACTGGCCAAAATTGTTTATTTCACTTCAAACCAGAGCGTCTCAAATAGTCAAGAAGATCTCGGCCCACAGATAAATAAAAAATTACATTATAACTCAGATTCAGATTCAGATGAGAGCAGTGTATCAACGACTCTAGATCCAATGCGTGGTGGGAGACTGAATTTTTACAAGATAGAGACCGAGAGAATAGACGAGTTCATACAATTTATAGCAAAATTGATCAAGTTCTACAATAGGAAAGTTCATATCATGGCCACAGGGGGTGGAAGCATAAAATTTTATGATCGACTGAAAAAAGAGCTTGATGTCGATGTCACTAAGGAAGACGAAATGGAATGTCTCATTGTGGGACTGGACTTCTTCATTACCGAGATACCCAACGAAGTGTTCATGTATACGGAACAGGACCCGATGCATTTCATCAACGAAAAGGCCAACATATATCCTTATTTGCTGGTAAATATTGGATCAGGTGTATCAATGATCAAAGTTACCGGCCCTTCAACTTTTGTCAGAGTTGGTGGCTCTTCGCTCGGCGGAGGTACCTTATGGGGGTTGCTTTCACTACTAACGGATGCTAGCTCGTATGATGAAATGCTAGAAAATGCTGCTCAGGGTGATAATACCAACGTTGACATGCTAGTAGGAGATATCTATGGGACAGATTACAATAGAATCGGTCTCAAATCGTCCACTATTGCATCAAGTTTTGGAAAGGTATTCAAAAAAAAATACGGCTGCGATAGCGCATCGCGCAAGGAGAACTTCAAAGCCCAAGACGTCAGTAGGTCCCTGCTCTATGCCATTTCTAATAATATTGGGCAGATAGCATATCTTCAAGCCAAGGTGCATGACCTTGAGCACATCTATTTTGGGGGGTCTTACATACGAGGACACCCACAAACGATGCACACATTATCTTATGCAATAAATTTCTGGTCCCAAGGCTCCAAAAGAGCATACTTTCTGAGACATGAAGGATACTTGGGCGCTGTTGGAGCCTTTTTGAAGAGACAACCAACAGGATGGGGCAGGAAAAACTCCTACACTCTTGATGAGACTTCAAGGGTAAAAGTGAACGAGTTGCTCAGAGCAGTTAATGGAGACAAATAAACGATAAAATTGACATGAGAAAACGAGCGGTGCATGTTTTGTAGTCATAAAATAACTAGGTCAACTCTTTGACTGCCCACGGAGGAGCTTGATTATTCTTCGTGAAGCATCGTATAGTGGGTTTTGCGACCGGTTAGCTTCAGTAATAAGTGCCTGTAATGCCCCCTTATCGTTAATCCCTGAACAACTGATCATACTCAAGCTAGATCCACTCTTGCTCAAAGCTATCGAGATTTCGCTGCCAGGGAACTCTCCGAGTCTAAATTGAACAATTTCGTCATTGTACTTTAAATGTCTAATATCAGAGAGGTCTTCCCAAACGTTTTTGAGGAGTGTCAATTTTGTTTCTGATTCTAGAAGTTCCCTTTTTTGAACTGTTAGTTCACCGTCACTGTTAGCTTTATTTATATCTGCAATGACCTTGTCCAACTTCTGGTTTTCACTCGTGAGGAGCTGAAGTCTTTGCTCATCATTCTCCAGTCGTTCTTGATGCTTAGCTTTTGATTCCTCAAATTCAAGCAGCTTGGTTTTTATATCTCCTCTTTTGGTTTTTATAACGTTCAGTAAAGATTTGATGTCCTCAGGGCTATTCAACGAGATCGTACGAAGATCCGAACTTCCATCTTTCATACTCTGAAGTCTTTCAAGAGTAGGATCTGAGTTCTGGAGAGTCTGCAAATCCTCTTTCAAGTTTCCGATCTTCTCTTTCACAATCTCCTTATCAGCAACAGTTTGACGCAGCCGCTCAGTTTTTTCCTCACATGATTTCAGCAGGTTATAATTTTCCGTAGATATATCCTTAATCTTCTTTTCTAAATCTTCAATCTCCATTTTTTTGGCGTCTAGTATGCCCTTTGATTCTTTAGCTTCATCAGACGTCTTAGCAATTGTCTCTTTGTTGATTTCTCTCGTGTTTTGCTCTAAAACCAACCTCAAGAATCGCTCTTTGGACTCTTGTTCCAAAAACAAAAACCTTAGCCTATCAAATCGATCCGTGTAATTCTGAATCACCTCATCAAGGCCATTGGGATCGCAGTTTTGGGGTGCCTTTGGAGTTAGATTATGTACCAAGTTGTTGAACTCGGTTGAAGATTGAGCTGTGGATGTAGCTTGAAGGCGCGTTTGCACCTCAGTGATTTGCTCCATGATTGTTGGCCCAAAAGGTCCTTTCTCGGTTGGTGAGAGGCGAGTTTGTTTACGTTGTTTATTGTTTACATTTGGGTGGATTGGTTGGAACACTTTTTCAAAGAAGGTGCTCGTAACCCGCGTTGCTACATGAACCAAATTCTCATTATGCAAAAGACCTGATCATGGAATTTTAGGAAAAGTACAAGAGCAGGAAGAAGTCATGTCAGATCAATTTGCTCCTCAAGCAGAGAATCTCGACTACTTGATCAACGTTGTTGACGAGCTCCATACTATTTCGTTGGAGAACACAGCTCGTCGAAACAAAGTTGTGAGGAACGTTGATTCGTTAATAAATCAGCTGAAGGATGAGGAGGCCGACTACTCGGCAGTAATTGATCAAGTCAGCAAATTCTTGGAGCTTCATGCTCCTGAGGAATCGAAATCATCGAGTGGGACATGTAATAGTACCTTCAATATATCACAAAAGGAACGAATGGAGAGACAAAACAGGCGGCTACGGGAAGTACTTGAATGCAAAAAGGCCTATAACAAAGAAGCATCCAAGTTGAGTAAGGATTTCGAAGAGAGCATAGCCAGTACAATGGGTTACGTTTCTGACAAGAAGTATAGCCGTGACCAAGAGCGCTTCGAAGCTTTAAGGGAGGTACATTACAGATTACGGAACGCCGAGATGAAGGAATGGAGGGCATATGAGACTTTGATACAAAACGAGGAAGTCATCCATAGGCTAGCTCGTATAATAACTGATTTCTCCACCCTTTTTGACAGTAATCGACAAAATGAGATATCAGGCGAAGAGCTGAGATACATGGTCGAGTTTTACCGCAAGAGACTAGGTGGCGAGATTGATGTCTATCAAGATGCAGACCTTGATAGAGTCTGGAGATTCTGGCCTTCTTCATGAAGAAGGATTGGGTCAAAATGTCAACGGCTACTCCACATCAAGCCTTTTCTTGGGTGAAAAAGAGTTGGGCTCTAGAGCGATATCGATCTGTGACGACAGGTCATGCTACCAGTAGTATGGCGCCTATCTTTCGCATCAGGAATGGATCCTGGTTGTGAAACTGTGAAACTGTCCTGGAGCTGTGGTTGACAATTAGCTTCGTTGGCCTACGTTTGTTCATGGAGCCAAGAACTAGCTAATCTAGCTCATGGCGTGAGAGCCTATGATGAGTTAAGCAGTACCCAGACAGCGGTTACCCAGAGCTCAACCCCACGAAGAAGTGATTATCATAAACCACACTTCTCTGAAACAAGAAAAGCCTCTGTCGCGAGGCATTGCATCAAAGGTTAATTCACCTATATTCACCTTAGGTCAGATCATCCATCTGCAGGTTGAATAGCCAGTGCGACACCCACTGAATTTGAGGTGCGAATTTACCCCTAACGGAAACTTTAGACCCCTTGAAATCGATTTTTCAGTCCAAAGAGCTACGCGCTGCACAACTTGTAAGCCAAAAGCCCACCTAATTTTTGAATTTTAACGTCTCAATTGTTCCTCGTATTCTATTTAATTTATGCATATTCACCTGTTGCTGATTCGCTGCTTTTTAGCAGAGACGTGTGATAACCATAAAAGAACGGACCCGGGTCCTAAAGCACACCCTGCTTTATCCTTGCAGCAGGTCTATAGTTTTTCCAATTGTTGTTTCTCTGAACCCCCTGACTCTAAGAATTGTTCACCGTGTTTCGCTTATGGTCAGCTCAGTAATTGATAACTAGCTGTTTGCCTTATGGAGGCACGAAGATCAAATGCCAAGTTGTACTCTTCGTACTGTGGACACTTAGACAGGGAGGGACTTGACCTGAATGTAGTCAGCTAGAAAAAAAAAAAAAAAAAACCTAGGCCCATTAGAGACTGCATTTCCATGCATAATCTGATTGATCAGATCATGTCTCCCAAGGACTAGGCTGTCGAGTCTCGTTCGATTTAGGAAATTCCTACTTAGCACAGTAGACAAAGCAGAACTGCTGGGGTTGAGCAAAGCCAGTTTTGCTTCCGAATGTCTTACTCTATCGTAAGCCCAAATAGTGGCAGTCCTGGTGCCAGATATAATAGAGAATTTGTGGGAAACTCAATCGACTTCTTCTTATAGGTCCGAATTAAGGGACTATTCCAGAAATCTGAGTCTTTTCTAGTCTACAGCCTCCTGTTTCAAATTTGAAAATTGAGATGTCCCGGTCAATGAGACTTTATTTGTCTCGGAGGGTCTTAATATAAATCCAGGACATATCGAGAAAAGTAACACGGGTGCCGTGCATGAAAATTTGAGCCAACTTCTGCAAGTTATCTGCGCCAAGGACTCCAAGAAATTCAATCTTGTGTTTAATAGCACTTCATGAACGTTTGAGGGAAAGGCTCTCTCAGCCGAGAGAAATCTTTATATAAGAGTAACGGGCCCTTTTTCTACAATATAAGTATCTGTTTTTCTTTTTGTAACTTGTTGGTAAACGCTTTGTCTGCATCTCTCAACCCCAGTTTGACACTAATCGGTTGATAGAAGTCAAAATGGCTAACAAAGTCTTCAATGTTGCAGTGTTCTTCGTTGTTTTTAGAGAGACACTAGAAGCAGCTATCATTATCTCAGTGCTTCTTTCTTTCTTGAAACAATCAATTGGGGCAAATGACCCTAAGCTTCACAAAAAACTTGTGAGACAAGTTTGGATTGGTTCAGGGTTGGGGCTATTTATCTGTTTGGCCATCGGTGGTGGTATGATTGGTGCTTATTACAGTTTGAATAATGATGTTTTTGGTAATTCTGAAGACATCTGGGAAGGCGTTTTTTGTATGATTGCTACAGTAATGATATCAGGTATGGGTATTGCAATGTTAAGAATTAACAAGATGCAAGCCAAATGGAGAGTGAAAATTGCTAAATCTTTAGTTGCAACTCCAAAGAAGAAATCAGACAGATTCAAGATTGGATATCTTTCGAAAAAATACGCAATGTTTTTGCTGCCATTCATTACTGTTTTGAGAGAAGGTCTTGAAGCTGTCGTTTTCGTTGCCGGTGCAGGTTTGTCTACGGCTGGTGCCAAGGCTTCATCTTATCCTTTACCAGTTGTTGTTGGTTTGATTGCTGGTTTTGCGGTGGGTATTTTGCTCTACTATGGTGTTTCTTATTCCAAGCTACAAATTTTCTTGGTCATCTCCACTTGTATTCTTTACCTCATTGCAGCAGGTTTATTCTCAAGAGGTGTTTGGTACTTTGAGACGAATACATTCAACAAGAAATCTGGCGGTGATGCGTCTGAATCAGGTTCTGGTAATGGTTCCTATGACGTTACAAAGGCAGTTTACCATGTCAACTGCTGTAATCCTGAAATTGACAACGGGTGGGATATTTTCAATGCTTTACTAGGATGGCAAAACACTGGTTATATTGGCTCTGTTCTTGCTTACAACTTATACTGGTTAGTTCTGATCATTGTATTAGCCCTAATGATGTTCGAAGAGAAGAAGGGACACCTCCCATTCTGCAAGGACCTCACTTTGAGACAATTGAACCCAATGTACCATATTAAGAACAAGAAGAAGGATGAGTTGAGGGAAGATGAAAAGACGGAACTTTTCAAGCAGGCCCAGCAGTTGCGCTTTAATGAGGCTGGAGAAATCCAGGAAGAGAGACAAGTTGCCGCAGCTGTTGAGTCAGAGGCAAAGAATTAGGCGGGGGAGGAATCCGTTCTTTACTTCGTTTATTAGTGTATATCATAATCCACACACTATATGCTATTTTGTCTGCGATATAATATAATATACTACTAGCTCAGGATCCGTGCAGCTCGACCACCATGAGACCAGCAATTTCGGTAGAGGATATGGTTGATTCAACAAGTATTTTTAGCTGCTCTTGCGTCTCGCTCTGTCAGAATGTCCATTGAGCTGCTGAAGAGTTTCAGTGTACTCCAGATATTAAACGGATTTGATATGCATCCCCGGCTTTTCAGACTACTTGGCGCCAAGCTGTCGCGTTCTCTCACTAGCAAAAAAAGGCTCTAGGCGGAGCGGGCCGAGGCACCCATCGCACACCGCTTGGCAAACAGCGGTTGCCAAGAGCAAAGAAGTAAACAAAGAAGTAAACAGAGGATTGACGAAATATCACCATTTGCAGAGGGACCCTTCATGACACTTTGACTCGTGAATGGTAAACAATCATGCACGTCAATCGGCTGGCGAACGTGAGCCCAGGGACAAATAGCTGAAGCAACGGCATTGGGCTTTCCATGTTTTTACGACAGGACAAATGATGTCTTCCGGTTCTAGCACGAGACCAAGAAAATTGACCCAAACTGAGCTGGAAGACTAGACGGGTGGAAAAGTGAGTTTGAGAGACAAGCGGGGAGTCTTCTGGTCTGAGCAACTAACTAGTGAAGCCGTACCAGGATTGAGAGCCTGAAGCCTGAAGCACCGGACAACTGCCCCCATTATATACCAAAGAGACTAGAGAACAAAGTTGAAGCTGCTGTCCACGTCTGGCCATTATCCTCTTCCGCATATATAACGATAGGGCCTACTCGTGTCGCTTGGGCAGGGAGAATCCACGTCAGTGTGTGATAGGCCCACTATTCAACAAGGCAAACTCAGTCCGCAAAAAAAAAAATTGAGTCCTTTAGGCAGTTGAGGCTGGAAGTTTGGTGCCATGCATTGGCCTGCGTTTTTATCTGGTTAATCACTCGGACCTATTTGCTGGAGCGTAAAAAAACTTCGGCCCTCGACGCCTGCTAGAGATATCTGGGTCTATATATATATATATATCGACCCTGTCCCTGTTTAGGTGGGTCTATTGCATTTCAACACTGTTGGCGCTCTTTTTTACACAATGTCTGGTGGGTCCAAAGTCTTTAATGTCTCGGTGTTCTTTGTCGTTCTGAGAGAATGTCTGGAAGCAGTTATCGTCATCTCTGTTCTGCTCTCCTTCTTGAAGCAATCCATCGGTGACCAGGATCCAAAACTTTACAAGAAGCTTCTTATCCAAGTCTGGGTTGGTGCATTTGCTGGTCTGATTGTGTGTTTGGCTATCGGTGGTGGGTTCATCGGTGCTTACTATCGTTACCAGAACGATATCTTTGGAAACGCCGAAGATATATGGGAAGGTGTTTTCTGTCTGATTGCCACGATTATGATTTCGTTTATGGGATTGGCCATGTTGAGAATCAACAAGATGCAAGCCAAATGGAGAGTCAAGATTGCAAGATCTCTTCTTGCAGTTCCAAAAAAGAGATCTGACAGATTCAAAATTGGATATCTCTCCAAAAAATACGCAATGTTTTTGCTACCATTCATTACTGTTTTGAGAGAAGGTTTGGAAGCTGTCGTTTTCGTTGCTGGTGCAGGTATCACCACCCAGGGCTCCAGAGCTTCCTCATACCCATTACCTGTTGTTATAGGGTTGATTGCCGGATGCGCAGCTGGTGCCCTTCTTTACTATGGTGTCTCTTATTCTTCTATGCAAATTTTCTTGGTTGTATCCACTTGTATCCTATATTTGATCTCTGCAGGGTTGTTTTCAAGAGGTGTTTGGTATTTTGAGAACTACGCTTTCAATAAGAAGACAGGTGGTGATGCTTCTGAATCCGGTGATGGGAACGGTTCCTACGATATCACAAAGGCAGTTTATCACGTTAACTGTTGTAATCCGGAATTGGACAACGGTTGGGATATTTTCAATGCCTTGCTTGGATGGCAAAACACTGGGTACATTGGTTCCGTGCTGGCTTACAACTTATACTGGTTAGTATTGATCATTGTTGTGCTATTGATGTTGTTTGAAGAGAAAAAGGGTCATTTGCCATTCTGCAAGAACCTCACTTTGAGACAACTGAACCCAATGTACCATATTAAAAACAAGAAGAAGGATGAGTTGAATGAACAACAAAAAGCCGACTTGTTCAAGAGAGTTCAAAATGTCAAGTTCGACGCCGAGGGTAATTTGCACAACCAAGAAGAGGAGGAGTTAGAGATTCAGGAATCTAGTACTGAGAATGTTCGAATTCATCATGGTGAATCCAAAGGGACTACTGAAGCTCATTGAGGTTGACGTTTAGGGTTTTTTTTCTTTTTTTTTTTAAATAATATCTTTTATGTGATTGATGTCTAACCTATAATAATAGCAAATAATGATACTCCATATTAACTCGATTTATCATTAGGATCAATCTTGAATATCTTGTCGGGGTTCAATATTCTTAATGGATCCAAACTCAATTTCAATTTGCGCATAACGTTTATGGTATCAGTACCAAGCTCTTGTTGTAGGTGGTGCCTCTTAGAGAAGCCGATTCCATGTTCCCCAGAACAGGTTCCGTCGTATTTTAAACTTCTCTCCACCATCCTATCCGCCAGAGCCATGGCCTTCTTTGTATCTTCTTCTGCATACATTAGCAAACAATGGAAATTCCCATCTCCGACGTGTCCCACGATGGTGGTGTACAATCCGGAGTTGTCACAATCTTGTACGGTCTCTTGTATCACTTTTGACAAGTTTGAGATGGGAACAGCGACATCCGTGGACCAAATCTTCACATCTTTAGAGATTGTAGCTCTTCCGTAATCTATGGAGGACCAGAAAATGGATTTCCTTGCACTCCAAAGTTCATCTTGCTCCTGCTTGTTTCTAGCAACCTGAAATCCGGTGCAACCAAACTCCTTAGTTATTGATTTGACATCCTTGACGAGCTCGTTCAAAATCTTGGCATTATTACTTCCTATCTTAAAGAATAGTGTTGGTTTTTCATCCCATTTTGTAGAAGTCTGTCCAGAGAAATTAACCGCTTTCATCATACGTTCATCCAAGAGCTCAACTGCATTCAATGTGACACCTTCCTGGACGAGTCTTGTCACAGCCCTTGTAGCAGAAGCCAGATCTTTGAAGGGAACCACAGCTACCGTTTCGTATTTGGGCTTCACATGAAGCTTTAACGTAGCCTCCGTGACAATCCCTAAAGTCCCTTCGGAACCTATGAACAACCCGGTCAAGTTATACCCATTAGAGCTCTTTTTAGGCCTTTTACGGGTCTTAATGACGGTTCCATCAGCCAATACAACTGTTAAATTAACGACATTTTCTTTCATCGTACCATACCTAGAAGCGTTTGTCCCTGAGCAACTACATGCCACCATCCCAGCACACGTTGCGCCTGGGCCAGGGTCAGGCCCTAGCATGAGCCCGTCATTTGCAACAAGCTCATTAATCTCTTGCCAACCAACGCCAGCCTCGACAGTGATATCCAGATCGTCCTTGTTATAAGATATGATCTTGTTCATTCGGGAGAGGTCCATAGTGATACCATGGCGAGTCGAGATGTATTGTCCCTCGATGGAGGTACCACCACCGAATGGAACCACTGGGATCTTGTACTCGTGTGCGATTTTCATCACTTGTACGACATCTTCCGTGGTGCGTGGATAGACGACCAGCCGTGGCTTCTGGTCCTTCTGTGGTTCGTGGAGGGTATACGGGTTCGTTGTGTGCGACTGTATATCGGCTTCAGTGGAGGAGATGGCATCTTGCGGGAGGAGCATGGTGATTTTCTCCCTTGCGAGATCAAAGTCCCACTTCGTTCCATAAGAAGGCGATGGGATGTCCTTCAAAGAAGTGGAGGAAGAGTGTGGGAAGAGGAACTCTGGGGGGTTCGCAACGGTCTGGTTCACGGCGAGGTACAAGCCTGCCATCGACCCGGCAAGAAACGACGCTAACAGGGGAACGCGGGCCCATATTCTGCTGGCAGCGCCTGGAGCCCTCGTGGAGAGTCTCAGCCTGGAGCTCAGCCTGGAGCTCAGCGCTCTCTGCAGTCTGAGAGCAGGCCTTAACCGGCTGTTCATGATTTGGCCTTAACTGTGTGTGTTTATACTGGGAAGCTGGGGTATTGTATATTTTTTTGATAATGAGGGATTCTGAAACTACCAGAAAGGCTGGACAGCGTCGAGACTTTATATCAATTAACATTGAAGATATACTACAGATCATGAGATCTAGCGATTGGTTGTCAATTTGTTTCTTCTTTTGGTTTATCTTTTTATCTTCTTTCCAATCAAGATATATTCAGGTGAAGTAAATCGCCAACTTCAGCTCCAGTGCTGCGAGATTCTGGCTCTTTCTGCTGTTTCAGCTCTTTTCTAGTGTGTAGTAGCATCATGCATTCCACCATATACTTCGATTGTCTACATGTTTCTCTCGCAGCCCTGCCACACTAAACACCAAACCATGCAAAGAAAATTTCGTTGAAGCTCTCTCTCTCTCTCGACGTCTTCCACCAACAACGGTGAGATCTTAATAATGTCAGCAAAAGACCCTGACTTTGAGTCTCTCCGGAAATCTGAACAGCAGTTTTATCTCTTTGGAGAACACATCTCGAAATCGCGTGCGCCTTTACTCCATAACTCGTTGTTTTCTCTTCTTGGGCTTCCTTGGAAGTACTCGATATTCGAAACCTCCGACTTTGATGAAATCAATTCCGCTTTCAAGGATGGGAATCTGATTGGCAGTGCCATCACGATGCCAAACAAAGTGGCTGCGGTGAAGCACGTTGATGCTCTCGATGATATAGGCGCAGGATGCGGTTCCATAAACACCATTTACACCAGAGTCAGTCCCCAAGATGGGGAACTGCTCAGGATTGGAACCAACACTGACACCGTTGGAATAAGCGAGTCCTTCTTGCAAAACTATCCGGAACTTGTGGAGAAATACAAGGGAAGACCTGGTCTTGTCTATGGAGCAGGTGGTGCCTGTCGTTCTGCCGTGTATGCATTGTATAATTTACTAGGTGTTTCAAAAGTTTACCTGATTAATAGGTTTGCCGATGAGGTTCAAGCAGTAAAGAAAGATATGGAAAACAATGGGTTTCAGGGGGAAATAGTGCATGTCACAGATCCGGATATGGCAAAGAATTTAGAGATTCCCAAGCTAGTTGTGCTTACCGTTCCTGATTTTGAACCAACTAGCAAGGAGGAGATTTTGGCGAGACAAACTCTAGAAGTTTTCCAAAATCAACAAGAACCTGGGGTGGTACTTGAGATGTGCTATCATCCAAACATTAAAACTAGACTGTTTAAAGATTTCACAGAATCTAATTGGAATGTCATCAGTGGGGTCGAAGCGATGATTTACCAAGGAATAGCACAGCAAGTGCTTTGGACAGGGATCCCTATCGAACAACTACCAGTTCAAAAAGTCATTGACATCATCTATAAATCGATACAGGACGAGCAAAAACTTCAAGAATAACGAGTCCTCTCTTGATTCAACCCACATTTTTTGCATTGTCTCATTTATAGAGCATATAAACAAGTCGTAACCTTCTTCCCTATTAGCTCCCGTAATTCAATGCAAAATCTACTGCAGCTTTATACCCATAGACCGGACCCAACCCACAAATTACTCCGACAGCGATATCACTCAGATAAGATTTTTGTCTAAATTCCTCCCTTCCATGAACATTTGTGATATGAATTTCAATGAATGGAATATTCACAGCCAAGAGAGCATCTCTAATTGCAATACTCGTATGTGTGTAAGCCCCAGCATTGATGATTATGAAATCAACCTCTTGAGTCTTTGCCTCATGGATGCGATCAATTAGAGCACCTTCGGAGTTTGACTGATATGCGAAAAGTTTATTTTGAGGATGTTGCTGTGATAACTGTTGTTGCGCATTATCTTCTATCTGTTGTAGCGTTGTTGTTCCATATTTGTTTGGTTCCCTTGTTCCTAAGAGGTTCAAATTTGGTCCGTGGATGAGAAGGATTCTTTTGGGCATATCGAGTGTCATTTGATAAAGTGATATTTGAATTGGGGAGATCACTAGTATAAACTATGCTGATATATCTCTAGAGCTGAAGTTCGGCTCTTTCAAGGACTATATATATGGCTTTTCCACTATTTGAGGGTTTTTTCTTACTTTTTTTCCGGGCCTCAAAGCCTTTTTCGGGATGACTCAAAGTGACACAAAAAAAAAAAAAAAACACAAAAAAAATTTTTACCTCAACCAGTTTTGAGAATAGAGATGATTTGGTTGATGTATACGGCTAGTTTCGGGCTTTGGGTTTAATGCGGGAAAGATGGAGAGTTTATAATGTCACTGTTTTGCTTGCAATTTCTTTCGAAACCTCTCGAGTCAATTGTTTCAAATGCGCCCAGAAATGTGGAGTGAGGAAAACGCAAAAAAAAAAAAAAAAAAAAAAAAAGCAATTTTAATCACGTAAAACATCCATTTATGGCAGTTAGCCTCTTACATAGACTATGCATACAAACACTATTTACCCGCCTTTCGTGTAAGTATGGTTACATAATCATTAGACCTGTTTTGTTTTTCTGGAATTTCGCGGTGGGATTTTCAGGGGCTTTTGGGGGTCAATTTATGAGCTGGGAAAAAGGACTAGTCTCACCAAATCTAAAACAAAACAAGCAAAAGAGTCTCGTTATAGTCCTTTTTGAAGCTCATTGCTGAAAGCGGGATAACCATTTGAACAATGGACCCGTATAACATCCAAGAACAACTGGCCAATCTAAACACAAATCTCCAGTCCTCTTTACAAAAACTATCGGAGGAGATTGCTCAAGTCCAAAGACGTGTAGACCAGATCGAACAAACACAGACTAGGCACAACGGTTCGATCACATCGGTTAATGATAAATTGGAACAGATTCATTCAAAACTTGACATAATTCCAAAGATCTATAGTAATCAAACTGGACTGTTAGAGACTTTGCTCATTGGACATCAATTCCAGTACAAAAAGATTTATTCAATTGTTTCTCGTGATTCTGAACAGAATAGTAATAGGTTTGCAGATACATCCTCTTTCCATCCGGTACAACCTAATAATCACACCATTGCAGATGAATTACACGACGCTGATGTTAGCAGTGAGGTCCATGGGTCAGACCAGGTTCTGAATCGAATCGCTTCAACCTCTACATCTCAGCAGCAACAACAACAACAACAACAACAACAGCAGCAGCAGCAACAACAACAACAATCGGCTGCCGCAGGTGGTGGTGCGTCTAATGGTGGATTAACCACTGGTAGAATTGCACCACAGAATAGAGTCAACCAATCTCCTGTTGCCCTATCGATGATCGCACCAGCTCAAGAGACGCCAAATGGTAGTGCTGGTGGGAGTGCCAACAGAGGTGGTGTACCAAGATTCAACATCATGTCAACCTTGGAAAATGAACAAATGGCATTACCTAATCTGCATACATCTACCACTAGTGATAATGTCTTGTCCATGAATGACGTTGTTGACGAAGATGACCGTCGAATGTGGGATAACGTGCCATTTAGAAGGTTGAATCCTCATCCAAAGACCGTCCAAGACGTATTAGATGAGTACTATTTTGGCTACCAAGGACAGCCGCCTTTGAAATATTTGGAAAAACATAGAAAGGATTGGAGAAAGGGTAATAAGAATTTGAGTAAAACTTTTTGCAGAAGGTATAGAGTTGTTCTCGCCGTGGAGAGCGGTGTTCGACAGTATATGAGAGATTTTGGGTTGGGTGAACACGTTGCACGAGAGAGAATTGTTAATGAACTTGAAAATTTACGTATTAAGCAAGATGGGAAAAAGGAAACCATGTACTGGTTATTCCATCATATTCCTGCTCATTTGAAGAGGAGATGAAAAAAATATGTATACACACAGGTTAATCGTATCGAGAGAAGGTGTACTATAAGTTATATAAATATATGGGTTCATGGAATATCAATCACTTGTCCTCCCAACGAGGCCTCTCCAAGTTATAAGCCTCAGTGGTTCTTCCATATGAGCTACCTCCTAACCGACTGACGGGCTTCAACTTTGAAAGGTCAACACCGTTTTCCTTATCATTCAAAATATCACTTCTGGCATGAAACAAAACACCTTCTACTATGCATAAAGTTCCAGTTTTTTTACCTTCTTCCCTCTTTGAATACCAATCATGATAAGCCACGAGTTTTGCCTCAATACTAAATGCGCTTTCCTTCACTATTGGTGGTTTGACCACTTGAGAATCTTGTGGGGTCAACCCGCTCAATTCCCATTCATCGATATTGTAAGGAGCATCGATACTAGTTTCGTTAGCAGCCTCGGCAAACCATTCGCTAATGATGTTAATCGTGCACTCTTTTGTCTCTAACAAGTTCTTGAGCGTATCTTTATCACCTTTGTGACTAGTTGAGATTCCAATGACGAATATAGGAGGATCCGAATTCACCACTGTGAAGTAACTAAAGGGAGCCAGGTTCCGAACGTTTTGTGTGCCCTGCGTTGAGACGAAGGCAATGGGACGTGGAACTATTGAGGAGACGAGAAGTCGGTAATTGTCTATAGTGGAACGCGTCTCGCTGTTGGGATCAATCACCGTTTTGGAACCAGTCTGCGAAGGATCGTTAGTACCAGACACCCACTCCGGGTTTGGGGGGAGGGTCAATTTGAAGTTGTACGGCTCGAATTGTTGGAGTGTCTAAGAGTGTTAGTAGAATCGAGCGGAGACAGCGATTAGGCTACTCACTTCGTTAGACATTTGGTCAATTTGTTGGTGTTTTATGGTTTGTGGATCGCAAGTTTACAACTCTTTGCTGGATTTCCGAAGACAAAACTCGTCCTGAAAACATAATCCTCGTAGCTCAACATGGGTCAACGATCAACGCAGGCCAAGTGTCACGTAGTACCGCAATTTTATGGCTGCTATTTGCTACGCTCGATACCCAAACCCAATAGCTTCTACATCGGATCAACACCGGATCCCCTACGAGTAAGTGTTGGTCCCGCATGTTAGCACTCCATGAGTATCAAGACTAACTAAACCCACCACAGAGACTTAGACAACACAATGGGGATTTAACAGCAGGAGCGTATCGTACGAAACGCCAAGGCACACGACCGTGGGAAATGGTGCTATTGGTCCATGGCTTCCCGACCCACATCGCAGCACTCGCATTTGAGCACGCATGGCAACATAGCTATATGACTAGACACATACCCAAGGATGAGAGGATCACCACTTCGAAAACCGGTGGGCGAAGCTTAGCGCATAAGATCGGTAATGTTCAGCTCTTGCTCAAGTCAAAATTCTTCAACACAATGGATCTCAAAGTGCAATGTTTCAACTACGAAGTCTATGGGGTTTGGTGTGCTAACAAGTTTGGCATCAAGCTGACCGACTCCATCAGAGTGGACTATGTCCAAGAGGACAAGCGGAACGAGGAGATCAATATGAGACACGTCCAGGAGTTCAAACAAAAGTTACAAGAGGAAGAGGATCTAATGATGGCCAAGTTTTGCAAAACGCTCACCTTTGGCGAGTTGGAATGTGCCCTCTGTCATGACAAGGTTGATTATATGAAGGAGGATCGCTTCCCGCTATTGGGCCTATGTATACACTGTGATGCGGTAACACACCTCTCGTGTTTAGAGAAACAGTTCCGCAACGAGGCGAGTGTGGAGCTCATACCGAGAAAGTGCGAATGCCCAGGCTGCCAAAGAGTCCTGCGATGGAGTACGCTTGTGCGATACGCGACTAGGGTCAAGGCCAGATTCGGTCTTGTAGAGAGGTTGGATCAGTTGTAGTAGATATTTTATAAGAAAATACATAAACACAGAAAAAATATAACCCCCCGGTAAACAAGCAAAACGAAACAAACCGTCATTACGCCGCTCAATGGAACGCCAGCGGCAGCGGATGGACAAATCCATCGATACGCTCCAATCTTTGCTCCAAGAAGTGGAATTAGAATGGCGGCAGACCATTGGCAACTCGGCTAATCCGTTGGACATTGCCCTGCCTCTGCTCGACAACACATCCGTTGGGCTGGCCCACCGCCACGGCGAGTTTGTCGAGTTGAAACAGCGGATAGAGCAGGCGCTGCGCTCCGCGGTCAACGAGCATTTCCAAAGCTTCAACGATAGCATTGGATCGTATAGAACTGTGGTGCATGCCGTTGCTAATTCCAAAAATGTGCTGGCCAAGATACAGGACCGCGTTAAGGGGATTGGACAAGCCGAGGATAATTACGATGCCATGGATGGCCTGAACGACAAGTTCAAGTTGTATAACGAAATGATTGAAACACTCGGGGTTATTGAACGTATAAAGAAGGTACCGGCTCAATTAGACACAGCCATTACTGAAAAAAACTACGCAAGGGCCCAACAATTGCTCGAAGAGGCATACACAAGTGCTGATGCTCAAAAATTATGGGACTTGCCATCTTTGTCCAATTTGAAAGGTTACTTTCAGGCTCAGGAAGACCAACTATTTGATATTCTTGTTGAAGAGCTACACAACATCATGTATTCCAAGACTCAATTTGCCTCTTACAACACCGCCAACGAATTAACACATACAAAGGACCTGTCAGCCTCCGGGCTTTCAATCATTGAAAAATTCTTGATCAATACCATTGATATAGATATCTCGGAAGCTGCATCTGTTAGTCACTCGAGAGTCGCCAATTTCTTGAACAATATGGTTATAGACTCTACAGCCATTGATCAAGATGATAAAGATTTAAATGAAATCAATACACTTGATGATTCAAACCCTTTCAATCAGGTGCATCAGATCATGACAATTGTCTACAAACTGGGGAAACTCCCTACGTATATCGATATCATGGTTCAAAGGTTCGGTATAGAATTGGCCCAATTGATCAATAGAGTTGTCGAGGATACGAAACTTAGACATCCTAAACTCATAAAGGCCTTAAATGCTAAGGAGTCAACGTATACCGTGGCGGATGAAAGTTATTCAGCAATCATAGTACAAGACCTATTTTGGAATTTTTTCAAGAAATTGTTGTTTTTCTTACAAAATGTCAGAGTCATGATTGAAATTCACAAGAAGTTACAAAGGGATATCGTTAATTCTCGCTTTGGCGGGTCAGTGAATGGGATTGTCGAAGCTAACCTTGTTCTAAATAAATTTTGGACCATTCTACAAAAAGAAGTTCAAAATTTGATCACAGCGTACATCTCGAACGATGACTCGAGGTTGGGCAAAAAATTAACATTATCCAATTCAATAACTGGTTCATCTAAAAATCAACTATTTCAATTTTATCATGTGAAGTATGATGAAAATCAAACAAATCAACTCAAACTTATGCTACAAGATCTTTTCCCTGGGTTTATCAATTCTCATGATTTGATGAAGGCAGACTCACCTTATATCGAGGACAATAAGCTTCTGAAACAAACTAGAATCATCCCTGCAGATGTATTGAACATGAGATATATCTTGGAACCCTTTTTGTTCTTCATCCAGGGATCTTCCTTATTACTTCTCGATGGATTAGCAGAGGAGCCTGTAAAGTTTTTCAATTCCTATATGCAAACGGAATTTCTTCCACCTCTCGAGGATAGTGTCATAACTCGCTACATTGAAGAAGTTGAAGACATTGATCCCCTTCAATTATGGGAATCCACAGATAGTGAGGATTTAGTATTGGAGAAATCAGGAGAACGGAAAAGAAAGAGGATGTTGAACATTTGTATTCGATTCAAAGAGTTTTTCAATGGTGTTTGCTTCATTTTGAACACATCTCTGAAATTTAGGATAGAGTTTATGCCAATTATATTTAAACTCTTGACGAGGTTCCATGATAAGATTGAAGAGATCTTCAATGAGTTATTCAATGAATTGATGAGTTTCTTGGAGCCTAATAAGGAGATTATCCAGGCAATACGTAAGGGGAATCCAGTGGATGCATCCATGATCAGACAACTTGACAAAACTCAATTGAAAAATTCCAAATTGATTGCCTTTTTCGAGGCTTTGAATAATTCCCTGGATCTTTTAACAACTTGGTTCGGTTCGTATCTCATAAAGAGAGTGGATTTGAATAAAACCGATTTGAATCTGTCAACCATAGAGAAACTGCGTCAAAGTTGGTTTTTCTTTCAAATCACAAGCATGAATCCAGATTTACAAGAAGATCCACTTGATATTAAAAACACAAATAGATTGATTTTAGATGATGAATGGGAGGAGAGATTCAGGGAAGTAACACGGGAATATGAAGCTGTGAGTGGGAAAGTTAAAAACGTACTTAAAGCTTACGATCAGATCTTGAAGAGAGTATGATTATATTGAAATAACGATAGAGACGCGGGCTACTTAACCTTAGTAGAGATGGATCTTTAAATCATCAACGACAAACACTTAAAATCGTTTCAAAGAGGCGAGAGATTTTTATAATAGAATGGAATTGGTGAGTTGGGCCTTGTTCAGCTGTTCGCTTAAAAAAACATTATATTAACAAGCGTTGGGGTTTGTAGCTACCAGAAGGTCAGAAGAACCAGGTTGAAGTTTTATTCGAAGACCAACAAAAGATCAATGAATTCTCCAAACTTATCCATCGTAAAGATATAATCACTGCAGAGCTTGAGAAGCAGAAGCAAGAAAAGGAATATCTCGATGATGTATCGATGGAGATTGAGCTGATTGATGAGGATGAATTGATCAACTACAAAATTTCAAACGCATTCGTTAAACTCAGACAGGAAGAAGCAGTAGAAAGACTAGAAAAGGATAACGAGGCCCTTGATGTGACCATTTCCAAGTTGGAGGACGATCTTGAGAAAGTGGATGATAGGCTAAGCGAACTGAAGAAAGATCTCTATACTAAATTTGGAGACAATATCAACCTCGAGCGTTGATAATAGCGACATATGTTCGTATCAGAGAGAAAAAAAAAAACCAAAAAAACAGAAAAAGGAGCACCACTCACTACAATAATGTCATTATCAAGTCATACATTTAATCGTTTCGAAACCTTAACCAGTACCTTTCCTAACAAACCTCTCCCCTCTTGTCTGACGAACCGTCATAATTTGAAATATCCCCTTGATCTGCGATTAAAACATAGATGTAACCCCCATTTTAACAGGATCAGGCTGCATTATCATTAGCGTACACCTCAGAGTCCTTTTCGATGAAGAATGGGAACTTCGGGTCAGATAAGAGCTTCACCGAATTAACAATAGCAACGTCTGGAACAGTAAAGGCAAATCCCGTAAGCACCGTAGAGTATTCATGGGTGATTGTACCACCGAGTTCAAGAACTTTACTCTTCACGAGGTCAACGTATCTTTAAGCAAGAGTTAGTAAAACCTTCTGTCTCTTGGTCATTAGCAACAATTTTTACTCACTGATTTGGTGTCACTTGGCCCTGTTCGAAAACCAAGATATAAGAATCTAGAAAAGCCAAGAGGTTAGTTTCGAGAGAGGCAAAGGGGGTGGAGACTGAATGGTGACATACTGGCGACTGCCAACGTGAACAGAGATAAATGGGTTAAAAGAGCTTTAAATTGCATTTTGCGTAGAATTCTGTATTAATTAAAGAGGCAAACAATATATTTAATCTTTTATCAAACGAGTTCGATCCACGGCTTCGAGCAACCCTGGCTCTCTTTGTTTAAATACGACTTGACCGCTTCCAAAATACGATCGCGGCCTTTATATAAGGCAACGTCCGCGGGCATCCCTTCAAGTCCCGCTATGAGTCTCTGTCCCAGTCCCTCGTCTCTTATCTGTTTCAACGGCGTGAGATACGTTCTCGTGGTGAAGACACACGCTCCAGTTTGCGGTAAACGAGTCAGACACTGCCTTTCAGATCGCAACAGCACTTCACGCTCAAAGTCCAACTCGTCTGCCTTTACCTCGGCACGGCCATCGTGCTCGTTGTTCTTTCCTGAGCCGAAATAGGTCACCTTGTTATGGGCTTGGACGTTCCAATTATGCCTTCTAACGAGCGTTCCAACTTTGACATGCTCAAAGAACCTTGCCATTGGCTTATGTAGATTCGTCTTATAGCGAGGCACAGGCGCATGTATGGCGCTCAGTGGGTTGTTGAACATAGACGACGGGTCAAACCCAGCAGCAAACCCCATGATGCCAGCTCTCAAAACGTATTCACCATTCTCATCAGGTAATAGGATCAAGGCGTCTTCCTCGATCAAGCGACTTAGATAATCAGGTATCTTGGTCTTATCGGTGACTTTGTAAGGGTCCAACGGGATATATTCATCTCTAATCTTGTTATGTATTTCACCTTCAACAACTTCGAAGCACATGGGATATCTATCGAGCATGAACTCGGTAACAATCTGGTAGAACTCCATCAAGGCATGGACACCTTCATCTGTCACGAGAACCATATGCTCACGGAGATCTTTGTTGGCAAGATACTTTATCTTTATATCTGTCATTGTCTTATAGCTATTCTCCACCAAAAACCAATCCTCAACTTCAGTCTTGATCAACCCCATCTTGACCTGGTACTCGCCTTCCTGGAAAGGCCTGTACTTCACAGGCTCAGCCTTATCCCATTGGAATCTTGGATCCACAGGGGGGATTTTGAGTCGGGTTCGTGGCCTAGTCTGCGCTCTAGTTTGTTTAAGGAATAGAGTGTAGATAAGGCATACTAGCAGAGGAAGTGTGATTGTTTTCGAGCAAAGCAGTATAATGATATCATTCGAAGAGGAATCCATCGTTTGAAGATCCGTACTTGATCCTAACCAAGTGGGAATAGAAAATCCTTAAAATTTCATAAATGTTATCCTTATCAGTCATTTCCTTAAAAGGTAAAAATCTACGACACACTGAACGGGCACTTCACAGATCTGGATTCAATATAAACTGACAAAAATACTTGACGGCACTGTATATCTCTCTTCCAACTGGTAAGATATGCTCAGAAGGTAAAAGGAACCCATGAGACCCAGTGTCCCTCAGCTTGAACTGGAAAGCCCAATGGGCACGGTTGTGATACATATAGTCCAATGATGATCCCGATCCCATCCCGGGGATGATGTCCACACCACGGTCTTTACAAGCAGGCAGCACTTCGTAGTGTTTCCCACTCTTCACTCTCACGCTCTTTGATAACCCATAAGCAAGCTCTAGAAGGTTTTCAATGTCTCTTGGTAATTCATCACATGAGTAAGCATAAGGATATAGAATTTTTTGAGAATAAGAATGGAAATCCAAAAATCCATATATCTCATGCTCATTCTTTGTAATGTTTATGTAGTGGTTCAAATTTGCTGCCTCAATAGCCTCAAATTCTGCCTCTCCACTATAGAACTCCCCACATGGGTAATCATCTGACCGGCTCCAATGATAGTCAAATGAATGATCAATATCAATGCCAAAACACCGTGGCATATAAGTCTCTTGTCTGTTTTTACGCCATAGTCTATCAGAACTCCATGTATAGTCGTACCCATCAGGGTTGAACACGGGGACAACAAGAAAGTCCAGCTTGTTTAAATATTCAGTCTCTTTTTTACTTACACCGTACTGCGATAATAGCTGATATATCGTATACAGTACTGTCGATGAGCTTATCCATTCTCGAGCATGGACACCAGCTGTTAAAACAATCGTCTTCTTATGTGGATTCAACCCCGCGGGGGAGCTCAAGTGCAATGCCTTCATATCTCGTCCTTCAAAAGTTTGCCCTAGCCATTCAATCTCCACCAGTTCAGGAAAAGTCTCTTTCAACATATCCAACCATGCGTATATCGTAGACAAAGGTCTGTATTCTTTGAAGAAAATATCAGACATCGTATGGAAATCATCAAATTGACTCACATCAAAACTTTGTGCAGATTTCTTGGGGAACGTTTCCAGTACAGCTTTCTTCAAGTCTTCAATGATAACCTCGTGAGGAACACTCCAAAGCAATGAGACTTCTTGGCTCGGTATCACCCAATCACCATACGCCTCATTCAATTCCCAATGAGGGTAGTTACTTCGTAACTCATTAACGATATCTCTTGTATCATCACCGATTGGTATCCTCACAACTTTGAGCCCATCATACGCTGATAGGTCTAAGTCACAGCTGTACTGCTGATGCTCTAAGTCGTCACCTTGGAGATATGCCCGTATGTTCGATTTGATGCTTTCAAAGCTCGAAGCACGACTGAATGGATCCGTCACGAGAGGCAGCTGCCACGCCAACGCGGAGCTGGAAAGGGTGCACGATAGCACGAGAGTCCATAACCTCATTTTGATCTTGAGCTCTTGGCTTGACTGATCCCCCGTCCAGGATCTCTCCTTCTGGCTTCTAAGACAAGGCCAAAGCAAAAAAGGGTCTACTCTAGCGAGATATCGATAATATCCACCAAATTAGGAAACTGTCTCTTTTAGGAAATGACATATAAAAGATTGAATACTAATTCGAAACATGTTCATAGTAGTTTCAGAGCTTTATTGGATACGTTATTTACACTCGTGTATACACAGTTTATTTCCAGCCAAGCTGGTTCATCAACTTACCACCAATCGACTCGACTTTTTCAACAGCTTCAGCCTTATCAGCCACTGGCGATGACTTTATTACTTTACCATTCTCATTGAATTCAAGTGGTCCCTTCTTCACCATATTGGTGATCACTTCGAATGCAATCTGCGACGCAGCCAAGGAAGTAATCTCAGCATGGTCATAACTTGGGTTGACCTCGACGATATCTGCACCAACCAAGTTCAAATCCTCCAGTTTTCTTATCAGCTGGATCAACTCTCTAGTCAAAAACCCTCCAACTTCTGGAGTCCCCGTCCCTGGTGCTAAGCCCGGGTCAATAACATCAATATCAATGGATAAATATACCGGCTCGTCCTGAGGGATTCTTCTCTTGATTTTTTCAACTATACCATCAATCCCTAAAGTCATTATATCATCCGCATGTACTCTTGCAAACCCTTGGGCATCGTCATCTTCATAATCAGATGCATCACTCAATCTAGTTCTCAAACCGGCATGAACATTGGTATTATTAGCCAAGAGTCCCTCCTCGTAAGCGATCCATAGCATCGAACCATGTGTGAAGACGCTTTGATCCGAATGCCAGTGTGATGGGTATTTGTCTGGTAACCACGTATCCAAGTGTGCATCAAAATGGATCAGAGTAACTTTACCATATTTCTCATGAAGAGCTCTGAGTGCTGGTAAAATGATAGAATGATCTCCACCTAATGACACAAGTCTTGGAATATGTTTCTTATCACTTGTGTCGTGACTAAGCAAAGTTTGATAACCTTTAGTCATTTGCTTCAAAGCCAAATTGTTATCCATAGGAGTCACTGGAATGTCTCCACAATCAATTATCTTGGCCCAGTTTGCATAGGGATTGAGACCTGCTCTCACATTGTACCCTCTAAGAGAAGTTTGACGTTGAGATGCTGCTCTTATACCTCTTGGTCCGAATCTAGCACCAGCTCTATAAGAAACTGCAGTGTCGAATGGGACACCAATCAACGCAATATCAAAATCTTCATCGGGATGAGTCAAACATTTTGTATGTGGTAAGTGAGCAAATGTGTTTATCCCACCAAATGGCCAATCTTCACCCCACAGTTGTTCGAGCGATGGCTCAGGTTCAAACTCTACATGAGGATCGAGAACGTACTTGTCCACTTTATGAGCTGAAACTAACGACGATGCTATCGAAAGCAACACAATCGTACTGAACTTCATTTTCAGGAGCGACTGATAGGCTTGTTCTTTAGATTTATGTCTAAGGGAATCAAGAGCTTTATATAAATGATACAGGCGCGGAATTTCAATACCGGATTGGGAATTACACCAAATCGTAATTCCGTGCGCAAATGAAAATTGTGCCATACATCATTGTACTACTGGTAATCGTAGGGTAATTGCGTCTGTAGATCAGTATGGCCTCATAGCCTTACCCTTGGAAACTACAAGGAAGAGGGACGCCAAATGATGTTAATTTATGTTTGTCGAAGCATATAACCTAGCTACTCGCTCATTGCTTGCTCGAGTTTTTCATGTTCAAGATATTCATCTCTTTTCAAAGGCTGTAGCTCGCCTCTGATGTACTGCGCCTTTTGCCTTACCTCAATAGAAAATGCCTTCTCCAAAGCCTCATCAACATCACCACCGATATCTTCTTCAGCTCCATGGTTTATGAGCTCAAAAAATGGTCTGAGTAGTAAGCTTCCGTAATCGAGATTCTTAACAACGTTTCCTAATGCTACTTTCAAGTGCGGGTTAAATTTTTTGTGCCTCGTTGCTGTTATGTGTGTGGAGGGTTGTCCTGTGGATGCTGTCTCTTCGATCCCATTGAGCTCAGTAGCACCAGGTGAGTTGCTAAGTTTGAACATCATTGACTTGGCCTCAGGAATGATCCCGATCCAGTTTATCAAAAGACTGGTCAGCTCAATCCTATACTCCTCAATGTTAATCGAATTCTTTTCAACCAAGTTATTGACCATTAAACAAACGAGCTTGACGATCTTAATGCACCAATCGAGGTCGGAAACGTTTCGCGCATTATCAAAAGATTCCAAATCTATGCTATACTGCTCAAGTATCTTTGACAAATGTATGAGACAATTGTTCAAAAACTCGTGTAGTAACATGGACTTTTCCATTTCAGAGAGCTCCAAGGCGCCCTTCCTCGAAAAGAGATACTTTTTGCTAATCCTAGCTTCACCTCTCAACCCATTGAGCAACTCGTAAATATAGGTCATTAAAGGTAATGACATCTCCGTATGTGTGATGAACCATATAAGCACTCTTCTATAGCCATGTGCCATAAACATCTCATCAAGCATGGCGTGTGAAGCTTCAGGATTTAAATACTGCATAGCCTCGAAATTCTTATTCGTGTTCCATTTCTCATAAATTTTATCAGGTGTGACATCGTAAAGGTCCCCTTTGAAATCCTTACTTACCGTCTTCTCTATCTGTTGCTCAAACTCCAGTTTCACTGCTCTAGCAACTGTAGCAATGGCTTTTGTTGAAATTTCTTCTTTTACAAATTCTGTCGCCATAGTATCGAAAACTTCGGAGAGCTTATCCCAAGAGTAAGTAACCGATTCTTCAAGATTGAAGTCAGCATTGAAATAAATGTTTGCACCTCTTGGAACATCTCTCCAGTCTCTTCCTAGCTCATCAAATTCTATGTTTTGTTCAGACCTTACAGCTGTAGGGACTCCATCAAACCTATCTTTTGAATCCTCTATATCTTGATCAGAGTACTCTGGATCTTCCTCTTCAACTCCCTCATCTTCAGCTGGAAACTGACAAGTACATCTTCTCCTCACAACTTTATGTACAATTCCATCCGCATCCTCATATATGAGAGGCTCATCTTGATCAATATCATCCTCGTCCTCATATTCTTCTGGGAAAAGTAGCTCGTGGTTGAAATCTTCATACTCGTGAGCAAACATATACTTAACATCTTCATCATATCTATCATTGGGTTCTAGGTCCAACAATGTCTCCACAACTTCACTCATCTCAGAGCCTAAGGCAAGCATGGCACCAACGTACCATCTAACATCTGCGTATAATGCCCCTGTTCCATTTCGTCTTCCATAAGGTGATAAAAAATCCACAATGTTCACATGATGCAAATCGTGGTATCTGTTTTCCACATCATCATTCAAAATGGTGGCTAACACGTATCTGACAGCGCTTGAACCTCTAATTACTTCTTCGACAACTTTTGGAGTCGTGATACCATCAACTGACTCAACTCTTCGATCAATTTCTAGTCCAAGCAATACAACATTGGTAAATATTTTCCAAAGTTTAAGGAAATATCCAAGAAACGGGTTTAAACATAGATCCTTATTATGAAATGCATAAAGTTTGTATATGGTGTATATGCACACACAATTTATCATATAGATCAGTCTCAAATCTCGAGAATTCAAACCTCGAGGCGTCCATTCATGAAGACGGGGTCTCCAGTCCACTTTCTCATCAGAGTTGTTTAGGCTCCTTAACTTTACTTCGTCCTGGCAATGGAGCAGCTTCAATGAGCCTTCAATTATCAAAAAAAGCCTCTTGGCAAGCTCAAACTCTTCCAGAATCCCATCTGTTTTCAAACATAAACCCACAACGGCATCTGATATGAGATCAAGACATATAACGTGATTATCAGACTCTGCAGGCTGTGTCAAAGGGTCTGTTAAAGTTGAGATGGTGATGAAAATTTTAGATACTATGTCGCGGTCAAACTTCAATTGATCCTTAGGTATGCCAATCAGTCTAAACAACACTCTGTGCCTTTTTTCTGTATGCGATATGAATGGGATGCTGGGGAGGTCAAATGAAAACATTTCCTCACCTTCTTCGTCTTCGCCATAGTGTTGATCAATAGGCTTTTCCAAATGGTCTTTGCCCTGTAACGTTTGTTCATGATATTCAGTGCATAAGCCCGGAAATTGAGGATCTGGATGGTATCGCTTCATATGCTCAGTGTGGTATCTATCAAAGGGATATCCTGGTTCAACAAATGGACAGTTCTCATGATCTGGTGTATCATGACAAAATTCGAAATGTACACAGTCGGATTCCTCCCACTCACCAAACGCACGTTCTTGACGGTTATTTCCTGTGTCCAGAGCTCCAGAGACACTGGGCTGTCTAGAGCTCTTAGAGCCCTTCTTCTTGCCCTTCTTAAGTGTAATTTTGAATCGAAATTATTCCTGCGATGCCCTATGTGTTTGGTGGGCTTTGTCTGCTAAGTCTGGCAGTTGGAAAAGGCGCTATTGTGGATAACGGAGCTCAGAATCCAATGCTAATCGAAACGCCTCACAGAGATCTCCTAGCTTCTATTAAACAACCACCAGCACCACGGTCCACGAGGCAACCACTTCAACTAAAGACTAAGTCTAAAAGCCTTCAAAGCTATTCGCGAAATCATAATTTGCAATTAAGGGATTACCCTGACTTTAGGCGTGTGCTTTGGAAAGGAAAGAGTCACGTGCTATCTTGAATTTCCAATTGGGTTGATTATGTAATCTGCAGACGGAATCGGCTGTTATCTGAAAGGGGGTGTCAAACAAATTTCCTGGAGACAAGATCTTTGATTTCCTCCAGTGAACACGTTTTGCTTTAGTTGTGACTGATATGTTGAAGTGCTACAGACGTCCAGGCTCGATTCTTAGGGCCACAGTATCTAGAAGATGGCATTCGTCTTCCTCTTGGCCTCCACGAACTAAAGACAACCAGAACAACAACGAACTCGAAACTTCGCAGGAGGAGATCACCACTCAAAGTGAAACCGTTGAAACGAGAAGCTCAGTCAAGAAAGCTATTAGCCTGAAGTCTGTACCTTCGGTTACTCAGCAACAAGTTATCTCCCAGCCACCTGCAGTCCCATCTACACAGTACCTGGATGTTCCCACGTTGAAGAAGGATATATTCTTTGGTGGCTATAGACCTATTCTGGCCCCCTTGAGACGCCCAGTCACGAAAGTGAAGAAACATCCAACGATACCACCATCTTGGAGCGTATCGGCATGCAAGCTGGAGACATTTGACGATTATAGCAAGGTGCCACAGTTTGTTGTAGATAAGCTGGTGCCATTCAGTACACCTAAAGCACCTGGAAACGAGATTAGACTAGGCTACAAGAGTCGAAAGGAGGAGAAGGAGTTAGAGAGGCTTTCCAAAGAGATCTCTGAGTTTATCAAACTATTCAGAAAGTGAGATGATTCGCTTGCCTTTTCCCGTGGGGAAAAATTGGATTCCGCATCAGGATTGACATTTCCTGTTTTGCATTTAATGGACAAGCTCTCCTCTCAACCCGTTGATGATGTGTTGGTTAACGTGGCTTCTGATCCTTTTCTTGATTTTCTTCCTTTCTTCTTTTTTCTTTTTTTTTTCTCTCTTTAATTTGGTTTGATGGTTCTCTTTAGTCCAGCGGGAAAGGGCCGGGGTGGTACAAAGTTGTTTTGTTTGAAGTTGAAGGGCAGGCTTATCTCGTTTTAGTCCACTAGTGCAAAAAAACTAGTCTAATCCATTAACATACAATCATGAATACATGCATTTTTCAAACGTTTTTTTAAACCCTTAGACCGTTCTTGTTTGGATTCGAAGGAGAGAGATCTTCACCAACTAACGTCACTGGATGGCATATTTGTGAGTGTAGTACCTTATCAGCCCTTTATACCCCTTTTCATCCCCGTTTTTCAACAAGTTTGAGATATCCACATTCAAGGGACTATTTGGCTCTGGATCCTGTAACAGAAGTATGATGGCCGTCATTGTAGATAAGAGTGACCATGCCGGTGTCCACTGGTTCTGTAGAATATCAAGACATATTTCACCACTGTCAAAATTGATGTTTGGATGACAGATTTTGTTTAGAAAAGTCATCTTTGGTGGTGATATGGGATAATCCGTGGGGATATCAATCTTTATACCCCATTGACCACCTTCGAAAGGGGAATTCTCAGGGCCTTTAATTACGGCCTTCCAACTAAATAAATCACCTAAAGGCTCAAGGGAAACAATATTTTCATACTCTCTCCCTGTTCTAATCTCCTTCTGAATAACAGAGTACTCTCTCATAAGTCGTTTCGTAGCCATGGTCAATGAATCATAATCAAGATAACTGTTTACTTCAATCCATATACGCGTCGTTTTGCCGTGGCGAGATATAAAATGAATGCGCGAAATAACTAAACCTTCAATTTTATTACGTAATCACTTACGGAGTAAAATTTCTGTGGATTCCCAGGCAAAAGAAGTGTTAATAATCCACTTGCCACTACAAAGCCCACTAGACTCAAACTTATTCTGAACATGTCAAGAGTCGCTGAGATCATCTCCAAGATTGCCATCCCTGCTGGTGTCGCCATCACTGCGGCGCAGTACTCGATGTACGACGTGAAGGGTGGTTCCCGTGCGGTGATCTTTGACAGACTAAGCGGTGTCCAGCAGCAGGTTATAGGGGAAGGTACCCATTTCCTTATTCCTTGGTTACAAAAGGCCATTGTGTTCGATGTTCGTACGAAACCTAGAAACATTTCATCGAATACCGGAACTAGGGATTTACAAATGGTGTCATTGACTTTAAGGGTATTGCATAGACCAGATGTTCCAAATTTACCTGCAATTTATCAGAATTTAGGCCTTGATTATGATGAGAGAGTTTTGCCATCCATTGGTAATGAAGTTTTGAAATCCATTGTGGCGCAATTCGATGCAGCTGAGTTAATTACTCAGAGAGAAGTTGTCTCTGCTAGAATTAGACAAGAATTGAGCGAACGTGCTAAAGAATTCAATTTGAAATTGGAGGATGTCTCTATAACGCACATGACTTTTGGTAAAGAGTTTACTAAAGCTGTTGAACAGAAACAAATTGCACAACAAGACGCTGAAAGAGCTAAATATGTGGTGGAGAAGGCTGAGCAAGAGAGACAGGCCAGTGTTATTAGAGCTGAAGGTGAAGCTGAAGCTGCTGAATATATTTCCAAAGCTTTGGACAAGGCTGGTGATGGGCTGCTACTGATTAGAAGAATTGAGGCTTCTAAGGAAATTGCACAGACATTGGCAAACTCTAGCAACGTTACTTACTTGCCAAGCGGTAGCGCTGCTGAGAGCAACAAAGCGAACTCGAACAGTTTATTGCTAAACTTGGGTCGCTAAAAAAGGGCCTATCTTATATAAAAAAAAATTACTGTATATAACATAATACCATGCCCCAAGATCTGATTATTGGTTATAGACAAATATTTCAACTAGAAAGATCAGATTTCTCAAAACTTGACTGTTCTTTCGGTTTCTTTGAAGCCCTTTTGAAAGTTAATGTACCTTCGACAGGGATAGCACCTTTCCCCACAATAATACCTGGATGAAAGGGGACCAAAAGTATTATCGTTAAAGCCATCATTAATGCATCCAGAAGCATAAAAAAAATCTCATGTGTGATCAAGAACCCAGTCCAACCTTGAGCTAATTCGATAACTCTATATATTGATCTAATGAAGACAAACACCGTACCAACTAATATAGCCAGGGGGAAAAGTTTAAACAACTTTCGTTGTCTAATATGGTCATACTCTGAGTTAAACTCCAACTCGTCATGACCCTTTCTCAAATATTTTATCCTCCATATGAAGTGAATATATAAGATCAAAAATAATGTCATGGAGAAAACTTGAAATGCTAACCCTGCCACCATGACATGAGTACCTGGCACGCTCGATTCATACTCTGTCAGTGCCACAGCCGCGAGACCACCCCCTGCTGCTTGGATCACCAACGATATGATATCACAGGTTATGAAAATGTAAGAGTACCACATCGGTTTCAACAGGGCATATTTTTTACCATAAATCATAATGAGTTGAGCTAGTAAATAATACATGCCTGCCATGATAAAACATGGTGCTATTGTTAATGCAATGATCTGAAGCAAGAAGTCGTTTTCATCTTGTGGGTCATTACTAGACAATGATCTTCCAATATATCCCGCCATTTCTAAACCAGACCCACAAAAATATGATATTCCAAACCACCAAGTTCTGTAGAATAACCCCAGGCCAGAATGAATGCAAAATAGTAAACCCATAACCACCGCCATGACAACGTTTCCCGCTTTACTCGGGGTAGTACCATAGAGGTTATCAGCCTGATATAGTGATGACAAGGTCTCACTAGCTAGGGAAGCAGCTATCGAGGCCGAGGTAACGGAGACTGGCGCTGTAGCAGTAGCAAGGACTTCCTCCTGAGAGAGGTAAGCCAGAGACGCAACAATGTAGTCAAGCTCACGGGAATACGTGATGAACTTCTCACGGTTGTGCACGGTTGCAAGAACGGAAGTGACGCTGGAGTACTTTGACTCCAGAGAGGTGATGAGCGGTAGGAAATTCGATACCGTCGATGTCATCTTGAAAGTGAGTGCTTTGTAATGTAGTGGACAGTACTGCTGAGCGGGATCGGACGAGGGCTTTTGTGGTTCTTGTGAGCAGAGCTCGGTATATTTGAATATTAACGGTGCTAGCGGTGCAGCGCCCTGTGTGCTTGGGTCACTAACAGGCTTCTAAACAAGTGGCTTTTGCAGGGTTTTGTACACAAAGGCACCTAATAATCCGGCTCAATCTGAAAAGATTTGAGCCCGAGTATACCCGCGCGATACATACAAACTGTAAACATATATAAATAGCGCTGCGCTTTCGATAGAATTCTGAGTACGAAGGTCTGCAATCCGAGCCTAGCGACTGTGTTTGCTAGCCATACTGTGTGTTCAAGCGTAAGTAACGTTTGTTTATTTAGCCATACTGTGTGTCAAGCGTGAGTAACGTTTGTTTATTTTTTTTTACAAATTAAATAGTTGGTCATTGACAAGCATTAATTGATATTGGTCATAGCATATTGGATCATAGCATATTGCAAATAGTTTAGAATTGAGCAGCCCCATGAACGTCATCCGGTATATAAGCCGAGTTAGGGTATAAACAATGCAAAATGGAATTAGTCATGTAAGAATATTAGGGACCGGAGTATGGACACACCGGCTCATTGAGAAAGGCATTATGGTCATGAAGCGTGTAGACAAAAACTTATAGTCGGCAGCCATTTCCATACGAAAACTTTGTCTGGCGATTGATGATGGGTCATGAAGTGACGGGACAACTAGAGGAGAGGGATGTCCATTCTTCTCTTCGAGATGATAGCTCTGTGAGATGAAAAGTAAACAAAGAACACAAATGCAAAGATGTAAAAGAATAGCATGATGGAATCTTTCTGTTCTTGTGGTGGTTGGAGAATATTGAGAAGCGAAGTCAACTTGGAAACACTATGCTCTTTGTGCGGTCAATGCAAATTGAAACTGAATATTCAAGGTCTGAACTTCTTCTTGTTCAATCTCTTCTGAGTGCAGGCAAGGTATGGGAACAAAGCTTTCACTGCATTACGAGGTTAATGGAACTTTGGTGAGTTATATATCCCAAGCTAGTAAGGAATGCGCCGTGCAGCTATGCAAGTCATTTCCTTCTTCGAGATTCTTCAATTACGACTTTCCCATACATGGAACGTCTTAGAAAAGCTCATCTCCGCGGCGTTTAGCTGTCAAATATTACCGACATTTTTAAGTTTTAGCAGATCGGAATCTCGGCATCAAAAAATTCCCAACTTCCAAGGCACATCATTCAGTAACCCTCAGCTCTAGATTCTTCAAAGTCCTCATAGACCTGCACTCAGAGTCCTTCAGATACTCACGGCTCACGGCTCACTTGATGTTCACACAAACTCTGACGGAGCCTCGAAAAACGGCTTTTTGCCGATCCCCAACAGTGCAGCCCTCCTTCCGAGATATCCTGAACAGGAAATAACAAAATCTACGACATTCTTCTCTGTGTGGTGCCTAACAAAAACTCATTTGGGGCTAAACCAAAACTTCAATAGCCTTGGTTCTCTCCAATTGGCTCTTTGATATTACCGCTTGTGTCAAAACTTTGACGACACAATTTCCCACTCTCACAATTTCAATTCGTGAAGTCCTCGAGTATTCTTATAAGGCTCTAAACAGACGCCGCCGTCTAATAACATCCAAACACCTTGCATCGGCTATCTCGGAATAGCGTATGTTGGGTTTTTTAGGCTGATCCATTTGGTCAACCTCATCTCAACTCGGATCCCTCGAATAAGCGACATACAGAATGACCGATGAGTTATTTGTAATGGGGCAATTTACGGATTGTATTCTTAAACGTATATCCCTTTGAGCTAATCATCGAAAGCTAGGCAAACTGACTCACATAGTGAAGCTATGCAGTTTACTTCCACTTTCTAGGCAGTAATTTTATTTGAGGAACTCGATACCGTGATTTCAACGTTCATAAATAGTTTTATAAGATGTACTTGAATCGGATTAATCCATCGTATTCAAGATTTTATTAATAATTTTTTTAGTAACTTTGAAATCATTGCTCATTTATTTATAATTAATCAAGAATCGGACTCTATTTTTTTGAGTGCAAAAATAATAAATTGATTGTTATTTCTGAAGAACGACGATGTTATCACCCATGAGTAGCGATTCCCTCAAATAGAGTACTCCCTAGTGGATATATCTATCAACATTATTCAGCAAAGGTTAGACTCACTCACTACTACTCGGGATATCATAATTGACAATCCATTTTGTTCGTTTTTGCGTCAAACTTGTGCGAGATCAGCTGCAGACGTCGCGAACCGAAAAAGATAGGCTCATCAATAACGTGCATGACATATTTACAATAGCAACATCTATAAGTATGTGATATTTGCAGTTTTTGACCAGCCGGTGTGTATATCAGATTTACTTAACGGAAAATTGTTTTAAAATATCCATAAATTTATTATTATTAACCATTGACAATATGAAGTCAAAATCTTGATGATCAGAAGCAGCGCAACGTCGCAAAGAACGAGGTTTCACAAAGATTGTAAAGGATCACCATTAAGCCAAGGTCAATCACTTGTTATTCATGGAGTCGTCCAGGAAACTTGAGACCGTTGTCGGCTCACCACTCTTGAAAAAGCAATAAGAGTCCAATAGTTCCTGGTATGATAAGGAGCTGATGGGTGGTTTGGGCCCCTGTGTAGTCATCTTGGGTTGCAGGTTTTCATTATTCTCATTAGTCGTCGAAGGAGGCTCCAAGTAGTTACTCGTTTCGTAGTTCAAAAGATCCACATTTGAGTTATCGGAGTAAAGTGTCATTTTGTTTACAGAATTGGACACCCCTTCAAATTGACGGTCCAGATCCTTAAAATCTGGCGTGTCAAGAAGAGTCTCATTGGATTTGAGTGCCCTGGGCGTTTCCGGCGATTGAATCATTTCGTAATTGTTGAAATAAGAGTTTATAGATTCGCTCGTTGGTGGAGATGGATAAGAGCGATGATCAGTGTTGAAATAATCGTTAAGCAAAAACTTAGCAGTGTTAGCAAACTTTCGCCTTTTCATTCTCGTTAATGTGATTTGATAGTTTTTGTAATAATTGTTGTCCCAAATCTCTTCATTGCCATACCTGTACCTAATGCAAAATGAAATGTCAATTTTATCTCCACTTAGAAATTGAAACTTACTTAGTGGGATCTTGAAAACAAATCTGTCATAATTGGCCCGCCTAAGAACTTTTGTCAACTCATTCGTAAAATGTGCCTCAACTTCAATTACTGTCCTCCATTGGTCAAATGTGTACCTCACATGGATATTTTTCTGAAATGATAGATTCTTCACAGCAACAGATCCTTTCAAAGCGTTCTCCTTATCGTCCAAAATCAACTTCTCCAAAAAAATTTTACTTCCCTCGTGAAGTTTCTCGTTATACTTGATTTTCCCAAAGTTCAAGATCTTCAAGTCCCACATTACTTCGATGTCATCTTCCTCATCCATGCTATCGGAATTATCCAAGCTATCTTCATCATCATCATCGTCTCCTCTGACGTGAAATCTTGCCATCTGATCTCGCGTCAACTTGTGACCTCTTGCCTTTAATACGGGTGATGTATCCGCACTGACCGCAGTGGGTCTATCCCTCTCGTCAAAGTATCGTACATCGACATCAACACCGAAATGCACACTTTTGTTGTACGTTGGCGTTGTCGGCATCGACTTCGAGTTACCCGCGAGACAGTTCAACTTCAGACTAGACTTTACGAGCTCTCCTGATTTCTTGCGGATAAGTCTCGGTGACCCTGGCATGGATGGAGTCGTTGGATTTGATGAAAGGTTTGGAGGCGACGGGTCAGAGTGACGCTTCTTATGCAAGAAAGAGAGGGACAGCGGAATTGCACCTTGGCCCATTTGTTGCTCTGGCGGCTTGGTGGGCGATGCTTTGATATACACCATGGTGCCAACAGTGCTCCTTTCCTTCCGCTCTCGCTGCTGGAGTTCGACCAGATAGCCAAGTGGTGATGCCCGCGTGGAAGAAGCGCTTGTTAAGTGTTTATCCTTTAACCGAGCTGCTGAGGCTGAAAAGGAGTGGGGTGTTTCGCGAATTTACCCTATCCCGATGACAGAAATCTGGGGCGCGCCAGCTCGCGGGAGTCGAGACTGCCTAACTCAAATTTGGCACAAAATTTTTTACACTATGGCTACGTAAGACTCCATCTAAGCAAAAGCAACCGTTTTTTAAATGATCCAGCATATAACTGATCTAGCAATTTTATCCCATTTCCCTCATTCCAAACAAACAAACAAACCAGACAAAAAGCATTTAATGTCTTACAAAGAAACAACCATCTCGTATTCATGACTCGAAATTATCAAAATTCAGCATTCTCACAACACCACTCTCATCTGCACTTGCAAAACTCGAGTCTCCAAGACCAACACATGTCACAGGGCTCGTGTGTCCAGGGAATGTGTGCATACATTTACCACTTTGCAAGTCCCAGATCTTGACAAATCTATCGTGGGCACCGCTCACAATACGGAAAGTATCGGCACTGATATCCCAAATACCTTCAACGTGACCGAATTGCGTACGGACACACTTTCCACTCTTGACATCCCACAACTTGATAGTATTATCAAGCGAAGCGGTCAAGATATATGTAGGGTAGACTCTAGACTCATCTGAGAAATCTATCCCTTCTCCATCTTGTTCTTCATTCCCATCGTTATCGTCCCCATCAGGGTTTCGCGTCTCATCTTCGTCAACATCCTCGACAAGTTCGTAATCAGGAGCAATGTTCAACGGAATCACCTTTTGAACTTCGGCAACGTGGCCTTTAAACACCTTGAGACATTTGTTTGTCTTCAGATCCCACATTCTCACTGTAGTATCATCAGAAGCGCTAAAGACAGTCAGACTCTGAGGATGTATCTTGACGCAGTTCACGGGTTCAGTGTGACCTCGAAGCGCATAGCAGGTTCGAGTTTCCACGTTCCAGACCTTGATCGTCGTGTCCCCCGAGCCACTGACAATGGATTTTTTATAAAAATCGACACTCAAGACACCGTCCTGATGACCTCTATATGTGGAGATGCATTGTCCCGTATGGTAGTTCCAAACTTTGATCGTCGAATCCAAGGACCCTGTAATCAACTTCTGCTCATCAAACGCTAATGTTTTCACACCTTTAGTATGTGACTCGAGAGTTCTGATCAATTTTCCTGTGTTGACATCCCATATTTTCACAGTCTTATCGTATGAACCAGTGAATAGATATCTATGATCGTACTTCAAAGTTAGGACCCCGTCATTATGGCCGGCAAACTCTCTGATCTTGTAGATGCCCTTTGTCCAGTTCCGTTCAACTTTGAACCTTTCACTATATACCACTTTCCATGGCCTTGTCTTCCTCACACCACGTTCGTTCGTCGTCTGATTGGATAAACGTCTTCTCTTGAGATCTGGACCATCCCCCGAATTGGCTCCTGCTTCTGCAACCTCAGCTAGCTCACGAGCACGCTTCATATGCATTAATGGCAAACCCCAACCACAGTTTGGACACTTTCGATCAATGTGTTGCTCACACATATGGTGCCAGACTCTATCATCATCAGCAAGTGCCTTCCATTTTTTAGAAACTTGGGCGGCATTGCAAAGAGAAGCACAATCCAAGTAACAAAGAATTTTGAGCGAAAGCTCCACGGGTAGAGTTGAAATGAAGTCTATTCTGATGAGAGAGGATACCTCTTGGGAAATGAATGATAACTGTGGGAAACAGCACTGAGTCAATATTCCTTGAAGGATCACGCTTCTCTTCAATGAGTTTGCCGACCCAAAGATGGACCAGACTTGGTTGATAGCCTCCTGGTCAGCTCTTGGAAGCTTTTCTAAACTTCTCTGAATTTCTGTCATCTTGTTAGCATCCGTTTGCTTATTGGATGTTACATCTGGGTTGTGACGATAGCAATATCTGTGAAAACTGTCACCGGGTATAAGACTCATATCATTCACACTTGACTCATTCAAATGTTTGACATCCTCATTCTCTTCATCCACGATAGCGCACTCGTCAACGGCGTTAGAGTCGTCGTGCTCCTCATTTTCTTTTATGGACTTGAGCTTTTCTCTGAACTCGTTCTTACAACTCAGAGCCAAATCCATCACTCGTACTCTCAGGATTATGTTCAATACAGCTCTTTTCTTGGTTCCAAACCAAAACACAGGAGAGCCTTTATCTCTTGATCAGAACTATGGCGTCCAGTCCGCTTTATATACGTCCTAATTAGCGCCGTCCTTTTTTTTCTCCCGTTGCCTCAGCCATGCGCCACAATTGTGATATTTTGGATTATGTAATCAAGCACCCGGTCCTTCACACGGGAGCTCCAGGACACAACGCTATGGGAATCGAGTCGAACGCTGCAGAAGACGCAGAACTTCGAGCTTCGATTTTTGTGTTAGAATGCTCAGAGTGGTATACGATGAGTATAAAGGCTATTGTATTCCTCGTGGAAGACATGCAGCTAAAGAGGAATCAGAGGAGCGGCCTATAGTGACCGATGGATTTGATCAGCTTGATTGGGATGTCGCTGAGAACGGCACGGTAAGATCTATCGGAGATTTACGCGAGTCATACGAAAACAACAACGAGTCAGACCAAGATCAGGTCAATGACACTGACATCTATGAGAATGAGTCCAAATTAGCGTTGAATCACCATAGTTCTGGTGTTATGGCAAAACATGCCCTTACTGAATTATCCTCCGAGGAACCTGTTACAAGCAGGAAGTATAAGAACGGGAGGAAGACGAGAAAGGAGAAGAAACTTGAAAAACAACGATTGAGAAGGTGCAAAAAGAACAAGAACTTGGATCACAATCTTGAATATGTGCCCTCAGACGCATCGAAAGTTGATGCCATAAATAGACTCCACCGCCAGATCCTCGCGAGGTGTGATAAAAAGTTGAAAGATGAGACGAAGATTTTGCAGTTCTTCGACATTTCAATCTATAAAGAGGATATAGATAATCTTCTAGACGATGAGTGGCTAAGTGATAATAATATCTCCTTCATCTATGAATACCTTGAGCGTTATCAGCTTAGCATGTACGAAAAGCTCGTGTCCTCTTCAATTGAACTAGTGAGACCTTCAATGGTGTTCCTTCTAGCTAATACCACAAACCCACAAGAATTGAGGGGTGTTATCCCAAAGCTAGAGTCTGCCAAGTTCATATTTCTTCCCGTAAATGACAACGACGATATTGAGGCGGTGGGCGCTGGCTCGCATTGGTCATTGGTTGTCGTTAGTATGTTGGACCGCACAGCTTTAATCTATGACACTTTGGAGCGAGCAAATGAAAAGGAGGCTAAAGTTGTCATATCAAAACTAGAGGCGTATTTGAATGACGGAACTACTTTTCAGATACGCATCATCTTTGAAACCCCACAGCAGTCAAATGGAAGTGACTGTGGCATTATGGTAGGGCAAATCACTGCCCTCTTGCTCTCAAGATTGCTCAATCTTAAAAAGTTACAATCGCATTACCTCAATTTAGGTCTCAAGCACGTCACCCTTTCCCCAGTTGATGGAAGGATTTTCATACTAGGGACCATACTAAACTTGTTGAAACACAAGGAAGAGAGAGCACCTTTATAAGAAGCCAGTGCTTATAGCTTATAGCGCCCCCTGGCGTAGTTATTGCCTCCAATTGCTGTGCTTTAACGATGGGCTTTTTTCTTCACACCAAGTAGAGTTGCCAATGATGTACTCCTGACCTTTGAAGTCTCCAGCCCCGAACATCAATGACGCCAAATCTGGCTCAAATGGTTGGATTATGTAAACTAACGTCATCGACCCAGCGAGTAAGCGGACTTAAAAACGCCATGATTGAGTTGACACATAAAATTTTTAGCCGTGCCACGTGACCGCGCGGCAAATCGCAACAAGCGCCACTGCGCCACACGGCAAAAACTGTGTGGATTTCAACTTTATGGGCAATCTTGATGTGGCTGGTGTGTGGCCAGTGCGTAAAGCCCTATCAGCTTGTGTTCGTCAATCTAGGCTCCATAATTACGGCTGTTTTGTTCTACTTGGAAGCTGAATATTCGCTTCAACTCAAATTATTTATATGCTATATGCAATGGAAATGCTATGCTATATTAAACATTAGAAAATAAATGATCCTTAATGAGCAGTACTTCCACAAAGGCAGATCAGTTATAATCTTACCGTGTCTGTTTCTTTCAACTTGAAACTTCAGGTTAGATGTGGGAAGCACGCAATGCAGTCATACCTTTTACTGGCCTCTTCTTGATGATCAAAACTTCACGAGTAGCCTTTTACCGACACGGATAGTTCTAGCCACAGCATAGAATACACCACTGGCCATTACTGTGAGCGCAACGTGTATGATCATGTTTCTATATCCAGCTTCGGAGCCGTTGCCAATGATTGCACCTGAGATTGGAATGCTCACAAGCGTCCCAAAAGATACAATGAAGTACATTGTGCCATAACGTCTTCCAAAATCTTCAGTCTTGGATATTTGTGCGCAACAAACTGGCAAAAGAGGGAAAACGGAACCTGTTATGAACCCCCAACAAACGGAAAATACGTACAGAGCTTCAATGTGAGATCCGAAGGGTATCAAGATGACCAGAGCCACGACACCGGCAAGAATCAAAGTTGTTATGATGATGTTGAAACGACCAACTTTGTCAGATAAATACCCGGTAATCCAACGGCCTGGAATGCCACCCATATGAGACACAGAGATGAGCATATAAGCAGTGGACAATGAATACCCTTGGGCTCTAGCATATGAAGCGTGATAAGTTGACATGACGAGAACTCCAGCTTCAGCAAAGGCACACCCGAGGCACACAAAGAAAAAGTCACCAGATTTCAGTCCCTTAATATCGAAAGCCTTGAGATAACTGAACGCCTTTTGCCATCTGTTACCAGGAGTCTTCTTATGAGGTAGTCTTTCCTTCACAAGCGCCACGGCAACACAATAACATGCCAACAATACAAATGCAAATATTCTCATCGCCCAAACAAAGCCAACCTCAACAAATAGTTTACGCATCATAATTGGGAATACTATACCACCAACACTCCCACCAGTTGATGCTAAACTACTCATCAGACCTCTTTTTTTGTTGAAGTAATGAGCGACAACGCCGATTAGTGGTGATGCAGTGAGACCATTACCTAACCCTGTCATAAGAGAAAATGCAAGAACGAAATGCCATACTTTTGTGCAATTACCTGTAGCGAAAAGTCCTGAAAATGTGAGGAGACCTCCTGCAATCACTGGAGGTCTCACGCCGTTTCTGTCAAAGTAAGTTCCTGAAAAGATGCTCGTGATAAACGTTATGAAGAGAAAGATGGAAAAGACCCAACCAACTGTGGATTCATCAACATCTTTCAACTGATGCTCCGAGACATAGGTCTGGATTACACCCTCAGTGTTGAGAAGCCCGAATCCTGATATCAATCCCATAAATGATCCGAGCACCACGAGATATGCCCTGAGTCCACCTTCAGGAAAATCCAAATCACCATCCTGGCCCAGCATAGGATCTTTGGCCGTAACGGCGTCATTTCCTATAGTTTCATTGGAGGATACAGCCTCAAGATCCAACTGGTTTTCATCCGATTCTTTTTTGGATCTAGCTAGCGAAGCTGACATAGATATGCGTGAGGTATCATCTACTTGAGATATGCGATCGTCCCGGTTGAAGTTGAAATATTCTGCGGCTTCCGGATCGTACACTGTCTTTGAGGTATCTAGTGGCTCTTCTGTGATAGCTGGTGTGTACATTTTTGAGTCGCAACCAACACAACGCTTCTTTCTGGACAAGTGGCAAACTGAGAGGTATCCTAGTATTTGAATTACCAATTGGAACCTATGTTGTGCAGCAAAAGATACACGCTTCCTATATATATATATAGCGACAAGGCATCACCTATTCTACAGGCTTCGTTCAGTGAAAAAAAAAATTGCGTTTCTTTTTTTAGCGGACCTCGAGTTCCGCAGTGACACATTTTTTTTTCAAGCATACGGCTGCAGCAAGCAGCCACTAAAAATACACACAGGGGCAAACAATAGAAACTGGCGCTGGGCTAGAAGGTCTGTTGTTTAAAACGGCTTTGGCAAGCAGCGGAGGAAACCGACGGAGTTCCAAAAGAAACAGCTGCATACAGACACAGCTTTCATATGTACGCACCAATATTCAGACAAATTTATAGCGCGGTTTCTTCGTACCAACTTAGCTGCGACATTGTAGGACTGGGTTTTTTTGACAGCGCCTAATTCAGACTTTATGCTTCAGACTTTATGCTTTTGATTTGAAGCCTGTAGGATTTGTGTTAAGATTGGTGCTATATATTTTGTCAAAGTTTTAGATATACAACGTGGGTTGGGGCCCTTCAGAGGCTGTTCAACAGTATGATCAAGTTGAGTAGTTTTTCCTTGATCTCCCGCTCCTCCTGCACAGACTTCACCAGACTGCTGACTTGCTCGATAACCATTCGCTTGATGATTCTTCTTTTGGATGCATCTAGCGATTGTCCACTTTGAAGCACAGATCTCACATATGAGTTGAATCTAGCATTATCCAACAACTTCTGTAACATTACAAGATCCCATGATTCCACAGCTCTTCTAAGCTCACTCAATCTGCTACTGATCTCAAACACAGAGTAACGTTTCGAATACTCATAAACCTCTGCTAGAGTTTCCCAGCCCAAGATTGGCTCATACTGAAAGCCATCATAAGCTGAGGAGCTGTATTCGATTAAGGAGCGTTGTTCATATTCCAGCTGCTTCCTGAACATCAAATCAATCTCATCAACATCGTAATAGCGCGGCGCACTTCTTGAGCTGAAGCGTGACTTGAGTAAAAGCTGCTCCCCAGGAGGGTTCAAGTAGAACGATCCAGTATCCTCTTCATCAAACTCCGGTTTTTTAATATAGTAAGAACTCCCTTCCATGTTGACTAACAACCGTCTTGCACTTTTTGTTACTCAAGCGTAAGCCGTTTAGGATACAGGAAGTGAAGGAAGACCTGATTTGAATTCGTGTTTGTACCCCAGTTCTGTCAGAATCCTATGGCGTGACCGTTGAAGCCGATTCATTTACCCGGATACAATATTGACACATTCCCTATGATTCTATGGCATTACATTGGATTGTTAGGGTCATCTATATCCTTGCTTTGCCACGTATGACAACCGCGAGTTCTCGGTAGCAAAAGTTTCCTGAGCCCAGCCCTTGCTTCATCTGAAACAATTGTTGAAACGAATTCATTTTTTTATTTTTGGCGTATCTACAGCCTAGCATGACACACTAATTGTACAAAAAACAAAAACTCTATCGCTCAATGCTAGTCTAAACACGACAATTGGAAATCTCCATAACCATGATATCAGAGGCACCTAGTTCTTTCAGTTTATCCATGATCTCACCTTTGGAGTCTCTCTGGATCATTGACGACACAGCAACCCAACCATCATCATCAATTGGCGATACAGTTGGGGCACGACGACCCGGAGTCAATGCCAAAAGACTTGACAAGTTGTCTCGTGGAGCATTGTAGGTACATAAAACAAACTTTTGAGCTGCAAGTACACCTTCTATTCTACTTTTGATCTTGTCAACGAGTATTGGCTCGGACGGATTCTTTGACTGGATCAAGTATGCAGATGTAGAGAGTACAGTGTCAATAGCGATCAATCCTGCAGCTCTCATGGTTTCACCCGATTCAACCAGATCCACAATAGCATCAGCTACTCCAAGAGCACAGGAGGCCTCGACAGATCCACCAACGTATTTGATCTTTGTCTTCAAAGGTGCCCCAGATTCAACGCCTTCAAGTTTTTCGAAGTATTTTCTCGTGAGTGTAGTGAAAGATGAAACGATTGTTTTCCCAATCAACTCCTTTGGATCTTTTATGCCACCAGCCAACGGTACCTGTACTTGCAGTTTACACTTACCAAATCTGAGATCTAGTGCTAGCTCGACATCCACTTCTGATTCCTCAACTTGGTCGACACCGGTTATCCCCAAGTCACAACGACCTTCGCCGACAAATGTTGGGATGTCAGCGGCTGGAAGAAAGATAAGTGCTACAGGGAGATTCGTAGAGAGAGCAATATCCAGTCTGTTGTGACGGTGGAAATCAACATCAGAACCTTTGAGAAGCTGCAAGGCTTTCTCATAAAGACGGCCCTCTATTCAAACAGTTAGTCTCCATACGCCCTGGTTCACCAAAATTAAATTATGGTGTATATATCATTGAAATAGCCCTGTAACTTACTCTTTGGAACAGCAAACAGCAGTCTATCTTCTAGATGGTTGACTAAGTCCATATCAGCTCACTAACTAGTCAAATTGGCAAACAAATGGCTCGTGGAACATGTATTTACGGTCTCGATCTAGAGGACATGTTGACTCATGAAAAAAAAAAAACCAGCCGTATCACGTAATACCGACGGGCCGACGGACCGAGGGTTGACGCATCCTAACACCACTCTGCAATGTATTTTTTCTACTATGTAGGATGAGCTCTCAGTCTCTATGAAATTAAGACACACGGAGAAAGAATCTTAGGCAAAGATGGACACAAAGACGCCTGTTACCCTTGCCAGAGTAAAGAAAGTCTTGGGAAGAACTGGCTCGCGCGGTGGTGTCACTCAAGTCAGAGTTGAATTTCTTGATGACTCTTCAAGAACAATTGTGAGAAATGTCAAAGGCCCAGTAAGGGAAAATGACATTTTATCTTTGATGGAATCCGAGAGGGAGGCTAGAAGATTGCGTTGAGCTAGAAATCTGATGTTCGGTGAGTAAAAGGGATGCACCAAGAGGCCACAAAACTTGCTATTGCTATATTCAGTGCGCCTTTGACCTCAGGATTCTTGATTGAGCTCGTAAGAATGCTGAACAATACCGTCCTGTTACATTTTCACTTGAAGGGGATTGTATTATAGTGGATCTATAAATCAGGGTTATCTACTTGACCTCCAAACTTGTCACGGTAGCATTTACGCAGCGGCTGGTGTGGCCTTCGGTAAACAGTCGACAAGATCATTTGAAAAGCCTCGATCTACTAGGTCGTGGTCAAGTAACGGTTGAATCTACAGCCCAGCGCAAGGCTAGGATATCAGGTAGTAATACTCAAAACCAACAATTGATAGATACAGTAAACACCGATGGAAGTACAAGTTACACAATCATAATACAAATACATACGTCAAATCAACTCAAATCAGTTCAAATCAATCAATCTTGAGCTTGACAAATAGAATGTGAAAGCCTTAGTGATTGTTCATGCCCCGACTGTTGTCAACATCAGATCTTTGCTGCTGTTGTTCAGTTTTCTTCGCTTGCTCACGATTCCAAAATTTTAACAATAAATCCGCATACCTTTGTAACTCCTCGATTTGTATTAGTAGCCTGAAATCAGTTAGAAGTAGAAATTGGAGCTCGAGATGATTCAACTCATCTAATGGCAACCCTCCAACTTTTGCATATCTCGAGTTCTTGTAAAAAATATCACTAAAAAATTTTGAAGCAACCGTGATTCCAGCTATTATCAGTCTATGAATATTATAGCTATCCATAACAAAAAGTTGGTGGTCTTCACCTTGTTGCTGACCTGGCTCGTCCAAATCGCCCGCATTAGCCCTCTTGGCAATCCGGTCAAAATAAACCAATAGCGTCAGGAATACCTCGTTCGTCACAGGGCAGTATTTCAAAATACGCGACAGATACGCGTGTATCGAAATGGCTGGAACATTACGCCCATGGAACGCCAACACGTTGCCTGTATACTTATTCGTTGGATGCATTTGAGAGGCATTGTGGTAGTGATGAGGGTGAAGACTGTCATTAGCTTCGATGATCTTTTGGAGGAGAGCGGAAAGCATAAGAAGAAGGTCATCAATTGGATGGTTGACAATGTCCAGATGATCAGAATTGGATGTCTGAGATATAGTGGATGATATCAATGCTTCACTATACTGGGGATCAATTGAGGTTTGTGACTGCTGGTCAGATGGTTTCTGAGCGGGCACCGTTGGTGTCTGGCTCTCAAAATCTCTACTGGACTGAGCCGTAGACGATGTAGGAAATGAAATCCTTCCTTCTGGCTGGGCAAGGTCTGCATTTTTGGCATGTTCAGTAGCCACCGTGGTCGTTGGCTGCGGTCTTTGGATTGGATGTAAGGACGTGAATGAGGAAGGGTGAGGGTTGAAGTTGCTTGGAACCGAGTTTGGCGCAGAAGAATAAGATGATGAAACAACACTTGGGGTATTGTGGTATGGCGTAAAAGAGTTCACCATACCAGATGTGTTGAAATGTGATGATGTGGCGGGCTGTTGAATAGTGATGCTGGCAGAGCGATTTGGTAAACTTCCTCTCTGCTGCAAAGAAGATGAGTATAAAGGAGAAGCCGTGTTACTTGAATTGGCTAAAGAGTTCCTGAAGCTTGATGGTCTAAAACCGGGTCCACTGAGTGTAGGATCGTTTGCATTTTTGGATTGCGGTAGTTGGTATTGATGCGTATTTTGAATTGGAGGAAGTTGCGTCACCGAGTTCTGCGAGGCCAATTTAGAAGTTAGAAGACTGGGCCTAGAGCTAGACGATGGGACATATGTCTGACCCGATTTCGTATTCACATGCCGTTGCGAAATAGAATCTGCTTGAGGTGAATCACTTGGCGTAGGTGTCATGCTGAGTGAAGTTCTCCGTTCAGTGCTTGAAATTTTATTATGGGCATACTCGTTATTCACCTTCACGTTTGCAGAGTTGAACGAGTTTGAGAAGGGATGCTCCATGGGAGAGCGTTGAAATGATTGCGCAGTATGATATGATTCAGGCACGAAGTTGCCCACGTTATTGTGGGCGATCTCTTGCCCGGGGATTACCATGGGCTGGCTTTGATCATGGTCAAGCTGCCTGATATCTTGACTCTGATTTAACTAGTTAGTGACCCAGTCTTTCACTAGCGCAAGCGCAGGAAGACGTCCTTAGAGAACGGTCCCCTCCACTTAAAAGATACTCACCTGCATCAATGGGTTAATCAAATGGTAATCAGGTGGCTTTGTAACGTTGCTGTGGTTCCTTTTGTTTTGGTATCCCTCACTTTTCGTGATGAATAATAGAGTTTCTGCTCTGAGATTAAACCAGCCAGATTTAGCAGATGCGTACCGTGTATGAAGAACTGGCGTCAAAAGGCTTTGAAGCTCTTTGAGGGTTGCAAGGTCTTCCTTTTCCGGTGAGGATATCGATCTTTGGTTGTCGAATTGACAAGCCCTTTCCATGTTTAGGGATTCTATTCTTCTCAATTTCCCATTTCTGAAAAGTCCGGCGGAAGCCTGCGCGCAGCGGGGCGGGCTCTGCCTGAGGCTTTCCTCTCCGGAAAAATGCAATTGGGCTGGTGCTCATGTTTCGTTAGGCGGAAGAATCAGACGCCCGGTAGGCCAAAAAATTCAGACCGGGCAGGAGATATTCCTAGCCCGTGGCCCAACCGTTTAGCGGTACATGAACAAGAGTCAACCATAATCAGCTCTCTCTTTCTCCCTCTACACGGAACTTGTTATTAGTCCAAAAAGGCCGGAAACTTAGGAGATGTCAACAGCCAGTAGAATTACACTGGCTTCTTCTATTGTAGCGACCACAATCACAGTTTACTGGGTGCATAAGGTTCAGAGAGAAGAGCAAAATGTGAGTTCTCATTTGACATACAGCCCTGATCACACTAAGATACTAATGGCATAAGGCACTCCACCAAGGGCCGATAAAAGACGCTCAGAGGATGCAGGAGAAAGAGTTGAAGAAGAAACTCGTTGCAAACCAAAAAGAGCATGAACTTCAGCAAGAACTCAGGAAGAAATATGAACAGATCCAACCACTTTCCGGTGTTAAATATACAGCAGAAGACGAAGATAAGAAATGATGAAGGAACTTCATTGAAAATATGTAAATACAAAGCTTGATACAATCATACATATCTATGTACCCCTTGGTTGTAGTTTGTTGTCTTCTTATGGCTTGTTTTCATTTGACTCGTTCTAAGACTCTGGTGCCGGCCTTTGGTTGAGACACTCAGGTGTGGATTCTACTGTATCCCCCTCTTTAGTTGAAGTGCTTCTATCTCCCTTTTGTATAAATACTTAACACCCCCATCAATTGTGTCAATTGGCTTATGTTTTTCCTACAAACTGCTGCTCGAGCTGCCAGACTTCAAACAAGAATCTTTCCATCGGTAACCAGAAACATGTCTAGTATCACACCAGTAAGTGTTCGTGGAAGATCGAATCGGATCGTCCAACTCCCACTTCTGCCATAATCAGAACCGTATGGCCCACATGTCTGTGTTGGTAACTATACTAACTCCCGTGTAACTAGGTTGCTACTAAAAATGCACCACCAGCTGCTGCTTCTTATTCCCAGGCCATCAAGGCTAACAGTACGTATCGCCGATGTGCATAGCACCGATCTTCTACGTGGTTATCGCATTCTCCATTCAGATCTAGTTTACTAATGTGCTCCCAGACTTTGTCTATGTCTCTGGCCAAATCCCTTACACACCAGATGGCAAGCCAGTAGAAGGTACAATAGCTGATAAGGCTGAGCAAGTGATCCAAAACGTTAAGGCTATTTTGGAAGAGGCAGGCTCGGGCCTCGACAAAACTGTGAAAAGTAAGTTGTCATACGATGTGCCTCGATGAAACCTTACTGACTCGTGCTTTAGTTAACGTCTTCTTGGCTGATATCAACGACTTTGCTGAATTCAACAAAGTCTATGCCAAATATTTCAACACTCATAAACCAGCTAGATCATGTGTTGCAGTTAAAGCTCTCCCATTGGGTGTTGATGTGAGTATACAATACAGAACTTATGACTTGGAAATAATTGACTAACCAGAGGCCAGGTTGAAATTGAAGCAATTGCAGTTGAAAAATGAGCTTGCTTGCCAGATGATCAGGTTGAGACTATACACTATATATATCAAGGCCATTGTAAACACTTCGAGATTTCAATCCCTTTCAAGCAATAGTGATTCAGAGCTACCTTATCGTTGTAGGATCCTTTCACATTCGTTCTCTCGAACATTATCTGTCACACTCAATTCTCCTTTTCATATGAGGTTCTATGCACAAGCCAGTATACTTGTCGATAGCTCGGTTTGAGTTATCTCTGCTCACGTGCCTTTTCTTAGGGCTGTGGAGGGGAACTGGTTAGGGCAGCGTCAAAATTATGAACGATCTCGACCGCACATCTGAACACCACAAAAAGTTTTCCATCACCATCGCACATGAAAAATGAAATACATTGAATTGTCAAACAACACCTTGTAGAGAGAAGTCTTCCTAGGATAAATACTCAAAAATGGCTCAAAGAGTTACTTACAGAAGAAGAAATCCATGTACGTATAACCAGAGAAATTGAATGATACTTTTGTGATAGCTATGCATTTTGAATGAGTTTGAACGGGGAATATAACACAGAACTTTATCAACACCAATCATATCAACTGGGCAACAAGAATCGAGAGAAATTCTACCGCACCAAACGCTGAACGCTCAACTCAGCGACCCTGCAGCGAATATTGGCGATACAGCACTTTGATCAAGTAATGGGAGCTTTAGGCCAGAGGTTACCATATTATCCGAAACAGTTCTCAAAATTGCTCTTCATTCGACCAAATATCAGATCATCTACATCAATCAGACACCGCGTTCATATTTTGGAAAGGAAGACGATATTGGTTTAATTGAACTCACCATCATTCAAATAGCATCTATTGCAATTTTTATTTTGTGGGAGACAGCGCATACTAACAATTCCTCTATAGATAACACCCGTTCCAACAAGATCAAAGTCGTCAAGACTCCGGGTGGTGTCTTGCGTGCTCAACACGTTAAGAAGTCTGGTACCAGACCAAAATGTGGTGACTGTGGTATTGCTTTGCCAGGTATCTCTTCCTTGAGACCAAGAGAATACGCTCAAGTCTCCAAGACCCACAAGACCGTTTCTAGAGCCTACGGTGGTTCCAGATGTGCCAACTGTGTTAAGGAAAGAATCACCAGAGCTTTCCTCATCGAAGAGCAAAAGATTGTTAAAAGAGTTTTGAAGGAGCAGGCTGAGAAGGAGAAGAGAGCTGAGAAGAAGGCCACCAAGTCTAAGAAATAATTGTAAGACAGTGTAAAGTATACGGTTGTTTTAATAAAAAAAGGCACATTTAACGATTAGTCTTTGCCATCTCTTGCCCTAGTTTCTGCTTAAGGTACTCTAGGCTTGAATCCGTACTCCAGTTAGCCTACAGCCATTTACACAAAGACCTCAAATGACCCAGGGAGAACAACAACCTTCGGCCATTGTACATTTTTGTTTAAGAACCTCGATAAACCAAACCCCGACTTCTATCCCCATGTTGCGCATACCAGTTTTGAGCCTAGAGTCTAGAAATCCCGGCGGCTATATATAATACCTAAACATCACGTCTCAGTATATAAAGCAGAGATCAACACCGTTGAAAAGGAGCCCCTTTTCTCTGGTTCATTGAGTCACGACTGTCATCATCTCTAGAGCAACACGTCTCTCTTCCGCTCAAGGCATCTTACGCAATTGAGACATTGCCCAGCTGATCATTGCGTTATCAAGCAACTGAAGCACTGCCAACAACTCTCAATCATTCAAAGAGTCACAATCAGACAGCTCAACTACCCGCTTGAGAGCATTCAACATCTGCTCTGCCAGGATCATAAATGGCCCTACCCAATTTGCAGTCCTTGCCAGATCACCGACAAAGCAGTGTTTCCTCATTTGATAGACAGTTTGATGATTCGTTAGACGCTGCGTTGGCAAACCTGGATGATAACCCTTTTTTGCAAGACAGATCAAGTAACAACAGTCAGTCAACGCTCTCTAAGCCGAACGATTTTAATACAATTCCACTGCAAAACATGTCACCAAATCAGCGCAAGGACTCTTTTGAAGACCTTTTAAATTCCGATGATGCGCCTCTGATAGGGCGTAGCTCGGATACACAACGACACATACCTTATAGTGGTGTCTGGGCAAAAATAATGAACCTTTTTCATAGTGCTTCTATGAAGTCTCTTTCAAGACATGGTAGCTCTCATGCTGTTCAGCTTACAGACAAACACACAGAACGATCGATATATCCAGGGATGCCAAATAATAACTTCCCATCGAATGCAATTTCGAACGCTAAATACAACCCAGTCACGTTTCTCCCGATTATACTTTACGAGCAGTTCAAATTTTTCTTCAATCTCTATTTCCTGTTAGTTGCGTTATCTCAGGCCATTCCAGCCTTAAGAATTGGCTATTTGTCATCTTATGTGGTCCCATTGGCATTTGTTCTTATAGTAACTATGAGCAAAGAGGCTTTAGACGATATACAAAGGAGAAGAAGAGACACAGAGTCCAATAGTGAGCTTTATGAAGTGATTGGCAACTCAAAAATGGTTATGAGTAAAAACTTGAACGTCGGGGACTTGGTCAAGGTTCATAAAGATAGAAGAATACCAGCTGATATGATACTTCTGCAATCCAGTGAGTCAACCGGTGAGTCGTTTATCAAGACTGATCAACTAGACGGCGAAACTGATTGGAAATTGCGAATTGCTTGCCCGCTGACTCAAAATCTGTCATTGGAAGAACTAAAGAGCATTATGATTACCGCTTCTGCTCCGGAGAAATCCATTCATTCCTTTTTGGGAAAGCTTGTTCATGACGGACAACAAACGGGGTTGACTGTTGATAATACGATGTGGGCAAATACAGTATTGGCCTCCGGGACAGCGATTGGCTGCATTATATACACCGGGACAGACACGAGACAGGCAATGAATACAACGAAGTCTGGTGTGAAAACCGGTCTGCTGGAGCTGGAAATTAACAAGATATCCAAGATTCTTTGTGTGTGTGTTTTTGTCTTATCATTTGGTCTGGTGGCTGTAAATGGTTTCGGGCCAAATTGGTACTTGGATGTGATGAGATTTTTAATCCTGTTCTCCACAATCATTCCAGTCTCGTTGAGAGTCAATTTGGACCTGGCTAAATCCGTCTATTCTTATCAGATTGAACATGACAAATCTATTGAAGACACTATCGTAAGAACAAGTACCATTCCAGAAGACTTGGGAAGGATTGAATATTTGCTTTCAGATAAGACAGGAACTTTGACGGAAAATGATATGGAGTTAAAAAAGTTGCATTTGGGGACCGTCTCATACGCTGGCGACACTATGGACATTGTGTCTGATTATGTTGCTAATATCAGTACCAAAACAGCTTTTAACAAAAGAGATTTGGGAAATAGAGTCCGTGATTTAGTGTTCACTCTTGCCATCTGTCATAATGTCACACCAACTATCGAGGACGGTGAACTGGCTTTCCAGGCCGCTTCACCAGATGAAATTGCAATAGTGAAGTTCACCAAGTTGGTCGGCTTGTCGTTGTTCAAAAGGGATCGTCACAGTTTAACTTTGTTACATGAAGCAACTGGTGAGAATCTTCATTATGATATCCTACAAATGTTTCCTTTCAACTCGGACACGAAGAGAATGGGTATAATTGTACGGGATAGAAAAAGAAATGAGTACTGGTTTTTGGAGAAGGGAGCGGATACTGTCATGAGTCGTATTGTGCAAAGTAATGATTGGCTTGATGAGGAAACGAGCAATATGGCCAGGGAAGGATTAAGAACACTTGTGATAGGCCGAAAGAAGTTGAATGAAAAACTATATGAGACGTTCAAAGAGAGGTATAACGAAGCGGCAGCATCTATGCTGAATAGGGATACCGAAATGCAAAAAATAATTTCCCAGTACTTGGAAAGTGACTTGGAACTTTTAGGTCTCACAGGGGTTGAAGACAAACTTCAAAAGGATGTCAAGTCCTCGATCGAGATCTTGAGAAATGCCGGCATAAAGATTTGGATGTTGACTGGTGACAAAGTTGAGACAGCGCGTTGTGTTTCAGTTAGTGCAAGATTGATATCCCGAGGGCAGTATGTTCATACTATCACAAAGTTATCTAAAGTTGAAGGTGCTATGACTTCTTTGGATTATTTGAGAAGCAACTCTAACTCCTGTCTTTTGATTGATGGAGAATCTCTGGGGCTATTCCTGAATCATTACAGACAGGAGTTTTTCGAGATTGTGGTTCGCCTCCCTTGTGTCATTGCCTGTCGTTGTACCCCCCAGCAAAAGGCAGATGTGGCGATATTCATACGCGAAGCCACAAATAAACGGGTGTGCTGTATCGGTGATGGTGGTAACGATGTGAGTATGATACAGTGTGCCAATGTGGGGGTGGGAATTGTTGGTAAAGAGGGCAAACAGGCTTCTCTAGCTGCAGATTTCTCGATCACGCAGTTTTGCCATCTTACCACCTTATTGCTATGGCACGGGAGAAACAGTTACAAGAGATCAGCAAAACTGGGCCAATTCGTGATTCACAGAGGCTTATTAATCTCTGTTGCTCAAGCAATATTCTCTATTACTTCTTCTTATGAACCAATCGCCTTGGTAACGGGATTCTTGATGGTTGGCTATGCTACATGTTATACGATGATGCCAGTTTTTGCTCTTGTATTCGACCACGATGTTGAAAAAGAAGTGTGCTTTGTCTTTCCCGAATTGTATCACGAGCTAACCTCTGGTAAATCGTTGAGTTATGCTACTTTTTTCGTCTGGGTTGCAGTGTCTCTCTACCAGGGCAGTGTCATTCAATTATTTTCCCAGTTTTTCACGAGCATAGAAACAAAAGACTTCACAAGGATGGTGGCGTTGTGCTTTAGTGGATTGGTGTTAAATGAACTAGCGATGGTTGCTATTGAGGTCCACACATGGAGCAAAGTTGTGATCTTTTCAGAGCTCACTACCTTATTGATATTTGTCGGATCAATTCCATTCCTGGGTGAGTATTTTGATCTCAACTTTATGGCATCCGGGACATTTTTTTGGCAACTTGCGGTTATTTTATCTGTTTCGTTAGTTCCGATTTGGCTTTCGAAAGTCCTTTACAAGCGGCTCTACCCTCCAAACTATGCTAAAGTTCAAGGTTATTAAAGTACAAAACGTGGAGTTTAATCAGAGATTATTGAATGTAGCAGCTATGAGGCGCTTTCATCGCCGCTATTGTCCTCATCATCCGAGCTATTTCCGTCCTCCACGGTATCAGTAGGTTTTGGTTTGCGACGTTGAAAGTCTTTGGCGTGTGCACCGACAATAGCCTTGGTGACTATCTTGAACACTTCTGAGTTCAAAACAGTAGATTTTCTTGTCACAGTTGAATCTGCTGAAGTCTCAATACCTGTGTAACCAGTACTTTCTCCTTGGGCCTCCTCTACTGATGGTCGTTCTGTCCGCAAAAGACTATCATATGGTAATGGGGCATCCCTAGATGCCCTGAAGAGGTGCATATTCGTTATGTGCTCATTCTCCATTCTGATGAAAATCCATATAAACCGTCTTATAACCTCCGCTACCGCAACACCAAAGCTTGTGACAGCAGATTGTTGTATCTGTTTACTGAAAAGAGCATAGAATATCCACTGAAATCTCAGGAGTACATTGACGATCATTGCAAAGTAATAAAACCAGACTGGATACACCAAATCATCCCTCAATAACCACTTGTTCTGCATCAGGGACCAGTCCATAAAAATGTCCCATAAAGAACTGTAAATGGAGTTTATGATGGCAAAGAATATGAAAACTGTTCGGTCAACTGTAGATCTATCGATACGATAAGTGCTGAGAGTGACGTAGTAGACTATAGTCACAGCATACTTTGCCATGTTTGCAAGATGTGGAAACCAATCACCGGAGTCAGCATAACGTCTCAAACATTGCAAAAATCTCCAAATGGATGGGAGAGTTGAAAAAAAACCCATAAGTCTGGACCTTGAAGAACCACATTGCGAGTTTCCCGAACTTGCTCCATTCCAGTGAGTGGCATATATGCAAAAAAAGAAGGACAAGTTTCCTGTCGCATACGTCAAGCTGTTAAATATGTCCCCCATGAAAAAATCTCTAAATTCAACAGGATAAAGCCCTGAAAACACTAGTCGCCATAGTGTAAACATGAGCCATTTCCTAGAACTAAGAAAAAAGCAATCAAAGGGTAACAGTAAAATAACCAAACCAAAGCCAAAGAAGAACCATGGCCAAAAGCGTGCCGGTAATTTGTCTGGCCAGAAATCGTTAAAGCTGAACCAGGCAAACAGTGAGAACAAGAAAAAGAAAGTGGCTGGAAGGAATGGATACTCTCTGAAATTTAGAGCAGTCCTGGGATTGAACTCAAAGATGAATCTATAATTCACCTTGTAGTTTGCCCAAACCATGCAATTGATACCAAACAATATGGACATCAACAACAAGAGAAAAAAGCCCGCCCATATTTGAAGTAGGTATCTCCCAACTGGAATTTCGCCTGTAAGAGTTCTGTAGAGACCAAAGTAAAGAGCGTAAGCGAAAAGGGGAACTGACAAACCATAAAGGAGGCCCGAGGAAAACATAGTAAAATAAAAATGTTCTTCCCTCATGCTGGAGCGGAGCTTTTCGACAGCCACTTTCCTGTTGTTGTTCTCAAAATTTCTACTGTACATTTCTTCCACTTTCGGGACGAGATTATCCAACACATCACTGGAGGCAAATCGACTCGAGTTCACCTTGTCCATATATGTTTGTGAGAGGTTTGATCTGGTCTGCTTGTCAAACTTCTTTAGCAATTTTCTAAAGCCAGTACGGTTGAGCATCCTATACGATTGGAGTAGCTCAAGTTCCCGATAAAACTCTTGAACAGCGGCCTTTAACTGCCTTCTGGCAACGTAGTAGGGTATGCTATGTCTGTGATGTTCATAGTCTCTTCTATTATTTGCTCTTTGATTTTCAACGTCCTCCTCTTGCACCTTTTGCTTTTTGAACAATCCTTTAGGCAAGGATGGTAGTTCATACTTGTTAAGCTTTGAGAAATTACTCGTAGTGTTCTTGATGCCCAGCTTCTTTAGCTCCTCGGAGCTTGTTTGGGATCTGCCCTTTAATCTTGCTTTATCCTCTCGAAGATGAAACATTTGGTCTTGTAAAAGAAGATATCTTTCAACAACATGATCTTCCCTCTCCTTATAGAAAGTTTCAATTTTATTCAGTTGACCATTCAACCATTCAAAAAACTCTTTCACATTGGTGTCATACAAGTTTTCCAAAGGAAAGCCGTCACTTAATATGGCGGAGCCACCCCCATATGTTGCAGGATGTGCAGTATTTTTACTTGTGTTCCTCCTAAGACTAGGCCCGCTGGAAAGATGAGGATTCGCAGGAGACCCTTCAGCCTCCTGACTTTGTAACAACGGCGTGCGATCATTCTTGGGAGGCTCCGGTGCACTTGTATCCTTATCAATTGGTTCGATGGCAGCTGGAGGTAATTTGAATGAGCCATTAGATCCCACTCTTTTCCTCTGTTTGAATGCAAAATCTCCAAATCTCCCACTACCGGGGAGTGAATGTCCTATACTCGCTGGAACATGATTGGTTGTACTGGTGGATAGAGTGATCTTTTTGATCCTTTTTTTACCACCCTTTCAGTTCGTTGTTAGTCCACATGTGTATGAATAGATTCTCTTGCGGTACTTACCTTGTAATCAAGATACTTATCTCTCCATTCGGGCACCTGTTGGGATCAGTTAGAACAGTCTTTATTAACAGCAGGACCATTGACACATACCAAATTCTCAGAGAGGTATCTAATAATTCAGTTAATAGAAGCCCAGCTCACCAAACGCATTATACCTACTGCGCAAACTTCATCTTCAGTATCCCGTAGAGCTTTCAACTCGTCTCTGGGCGCGATCTTTCAAGTTAGTTGTCTCTCGGTACCTAATAAATTACCACGATATTTGCTAAGCAACACTATAGAGCTATTCGGTTTCCACACCACAGCCAATCCCTCAGATGAGCGTGCCACGCGAGGTATTGCCACAGAGGTATCCAATCCGGTCTTGAGAAGCCACTTGAATAGCTCGCAGGGGGTAAATCGTTTGCATATAGCAGAATGATATTGGTCTTGTAAGCGAGGAGAACGGTTTTTTTTTTTATTTTTTGTCCTTCTCCCCTATATACGTCTTATCACGATTGGTTAGACCCCTTCAGCGACCCACCAGTGATCGATCAGCCTGTTATTACTGCACAAAAAATTTTTTGATGGCTTGTTTTTTGAGATCTAGCTCCAAGGCTGTATGGCATTTGTAGTCACTTTGAACAGCGCAAAGTGGCCTCGCTGGCGCAATCGGTAGCGCTTACGACTCTTAATCGTACGGTTGTGGGTTCGAGCCCCACGTGGGGCACTTGTGTTTAATTTTTTATTGGTTTTTTGACGTAACTATCAACCTTCCAGCGAGCGACTAACTGCCACTATGTGTTCTGCTGGAGTTTATGCCAGTGACACGACAGGCTGCTTTTTTCTCGGCTGGCGAGGAACTCCCGTTATCGCGTGGGAAGATCCAACAAAAGAAGACTCAACAATTGGTGACCGTCGATCGTAAGCGAATTTATTGGGAAAAGTTTGACAGGACTAATTTTGTTGGAAATCCAGAGCTGTCAACTGTGCTGTGGGCAACACAGATTCAAGGGTCAGGCTTACTAAAACCCTCCCAACGGATTGGACCGTGTCGAATAACCACTGAACCATATATCATCCACTAGTGTTGATCTCCTCAAGGGACAATGGCACAAAGAAGAGTTGTAATTACGGGTCTAGGCTTAATATCACCTTTAGGTGTTGGAGTGAAAAAATCGTGGAGCTCTCTTATAGCTGGGAAAAGTGGGATAATATCTACCGATTCTCTCAACGATGCTGATTATGCCTCGATTCCATCCAAAGTGGCCGGGGCTGTGCCCAAGGGCAGCCACACGGAAGGCAAATGGGATGTCTCTGACCACTTTCCCGCATCCGAGGCAAGAAAGCTAGCTGTGGTATCTCAGTACGCTTTGGTAGCCGCAAAGGAAGCCCTAGATGATGCTAAATGGCATCCACAGGAAGATGATGATCAATGTCAAACAGGAGTGTGTATCGGTACTGGGATCGGTGGATTTATTGAAACTTATAACCACTCAATGCTGTACAGAGACGGTGGATATAGAAAGCTTCAACCGTATTATCTACCAATGTCACTACCAAATATGCCCTGTGGTGTCGTGTCGATCAAATATGGTCTCAAAGGTCCAAATCACTGTGTTACAACGGCTTGCGCCACTGGTAACCACGCTATTGGTGATGCATATAGATTCATCAAAGATTCATATGCTGACGTGATGGTGGCTGGTGCAACTGAAGCAGCTGTTCATCCATTGGGTCTTGGTGGGTTCGCTAGATCCAGGTCCTTGTCGCAGAAACATAATCACGAACCAACTAAGGCTTCAAGACCATTCGATAAGGATAGAGATGGGTTTGTGTTAGGTGAAGGGGCTGGTACCTTGGTCTTGGAGGAACTTGAGCACGCTAAGCAAAGAGGCGCCCACATATATGCGGAAATTGTAGGTTATGGACTCTGTGGTGATGGGTATCACATAACTGCACCGGCACCAGATGGAAATGGCGCTATAAGATCCATGGAGCAGGCATTAAGGGGTCTAGACAAGAGCCAAGTGGATTATATCAACGCTCATGCAACGTCCACAGTTCTTGGTGATAAAGTGGAATGTGGAGCCATGAAGGCTGTTTTCAAAGGTCATGAAAACTTTCATGTTTCTTCTACAAAGGGTTCAACAGGTCATATGCTCGGAGCTGCTGGAGCTGCAGAGGCAATCTTTACTGTGCTGGCTATACAGGACAATATTTGCCCACCAACTTTGAACTTAGAAAATCCTGGGACAGAGGGCGATTCCGCTGTATTTGACCTCAACTTTGTCGCCAATAATCCCATCAAAAAGGAAATTGGACTTGCTCTGAGTAATAGTTTTGGATTTGGCGGGATCAACACGTCTCTGGCCTTCAAAAAGTATGAGGCATGAGAATATTTATTACATGAAGCATTTAGCATTATTTTTATTCGTCTAAATAGCTAATATCAATATTACAACCTTTGCAATCGTATAATCAGATTGCGAGAGCCTGCATCATCGAGTTTGTGCAGAGCTTTTGCTAAAACGGAGGGCCTGGGCCACAGGTACAAGAGCCAAAATCCTTGATGGGACGCAGCTACAATAGAATAAGACAAGACTTGACATTGAGTATCCAGCACTTTCGGCTAAGTTTCTTTATCCTCCAAGAGTCTATAAGAGTTCGATCACAATGGCAAAGAGAATCGAAAAAAAGGTTATCCTCTCTTCAACCTCTCAAATCTCCCACGATCAAAACCACGGGTCAAAGGATGTATGGAATTATGCACCATCTGGGTACTTTACCATTCTCATGGGTCTTGTAGTATTTTTTGGTTTCCAGTGCTGACACCGATAAATTAACAATAACGAACAAAAGGCTCAAAAACGACGTTCTGCTCTTCAGTAGGCCAAAAATGGCGAGGTATATCATTATCTCATCAAAATAGTGGGCACAGCACATGAATCGGAAAAGCCCGTGATGAGGTATATTGTATTTTACAGTCCTCGAAAGATATGAATGATTGAGGAATTGATCTGCAGATGCAATTAGGAAAATCATTATTGAAATGAATATCGTCAAGTCGAACTTTGGTGAGGCTGTAGTAGTCGTTTCAGATTCAAAATCAGTGTTAATGAAGAGTTGCAGATTGAGCGATGTGTAATAGAAAATTCCAGCCAAATAGTGGGAAATATTCATCTTCGAGGTCTTTCTGTATTTCATGACAAATAGTGTTTCAAACAGCCTTCTTGTTGAATGTCCCATTATAAGGAAAAAAGTTAATCTCGAAATCTCAAGCGGCACCTCACCATATGGTGGAACGTCTGCTTTTTTGAAGATGGAACCCATCAAATTTGGTTTTATCCCTCTATCAGTAATTATAAAGCCGACAGATGAAAGTAATAAAGATAAGACATAAAAATGAACAAACCACAACTTGGGAACCCTCAAGTTGAGTAGAAACCTAAGAAGAAAGTTCCCCGTGTGTTCATTAGCTTCATTCTCCGCATCCTCGAGAGTTTTCCCATATTTCAAGAAACCTGTCAATCTCGGGTCAAATTTTGCCAGCAATATACAGGCAATTGCTACCACATGTAGCATCTGTATTGTACAATCAATGGCCTCAACTATATTTCCGGACATGGCTCATTTTTTTCCCAACTGCACTAGCTATGCTATCGGCGTACAAATCTATAATTTGATTGACGTTATTTTTTTTTCCCTTGGATTTACGTTCTCAGAATGGCGATGAGCTCGGGTTATTTACGTCCTTCGGAAAAGTCCGTCCGCGTCTAAGTTTGATAGATCACTGCTTTGAGACCTTGAAAAGGTGGAATGCTCGCTGTGCTCAGCTGGGTATCCGCCTACTTCAGAATTGTACTCCATTGTGTTGAAATCGTTGAAGAGGAAAAAATGCCCATCGAGAAAAAGGCAAAAAAAAACGTGCCATTACCTGGAATCGAACCTGGGTCTGTTCGGCCACAACGAACTGTACTAACCACTATACTATAATGGCGGCTTTCGACAGGTTGAAAATGAGTGTAGAATACGAGAACCAAAAACACCAACACCCCAAAATTTGGCCCCGCTGCCGCTGGGGCTTTCTATCACATATCTTCTACAATCCTGTAATATAGCTTACTACCATACAGCAGTGGCTCGTGACCTTACCAACTGAGAACTGTTTGCCTCCACTCCTAGTATACCCTCGCACACTGGTAAGAGTATCCCTGCATCACCTTTACTCCTCTTCTCCACTTCTTTTTCGATCTCATGTTTGGTTTCATATTTGGCATCCTAATTGCTTAAGAAAAGCATTCAATGGCTTTATTTCACTGGTGCAATCATCAGGGTCGGTGGCCTTCGTGAGGTCGAGATATCTAGCCCAATGGATGCAAGCCACTTTTAAATTTGGGGCATTTCAATTCGTTAGCAAAAGATAGGGTGTTGTTTGGAATAAGAGCAGCTTTAGTTGGTGCAGGTTTTTGGCATCAAAGTGATCGATGCATATCCCCTTGGATGGCGTTACTTTGAGCCTGAAAATGTGCAGTGTTTCAGAACGATATATCCAATACACTGAACTTTCTTGCAGCTGATAGCGATTGAAGCGTGGGAGGCAAGACGTGGAACCTTTCCCAGAACCACAAGGTGAAAGCACGCTGATGGCTTTTGTCAATAATACCGCTTTCGTCAATGAGTTGAGTTTGTTCAGCAAGTGGTGTGAGGGTCTTCAAAGAGAAGCTTGATCAGCTTCAGAACTTTACTCTTCAAACCATTTATACGATTCCACCGAGGATTGCTACCCCTTAAGCAAGAGAGATTGATGTCAGTGATGAAGCCAGACAGTTGTAGTCGCTTTGCCAATTGGTCAACTTCTATATAGCTTAAGAGATCGAAGTAATCGGTATCAACGAGATTGAACAGCGCCTTGTTTTGTGGTAGTTGTACATCCTCCAATCTAACGTTGATCATATTACTGGCGTACTTTTCTTGAAAGTATTTTCCCTCAATAACATTATGAACCAACCCAGGAAGTGGAAGGTCAATCAGTTCAACCAAAGATTTGAGACCTGTGTAGTCGAGATAATTCATTATCTTAGCGATCAACTCCAAAGGTAGATCAAGAAGCCATACTCGTGGAGTTTGCATTCTAGGGGGAAAGCAGATTTAGTACCAACAGAAAGTGAAGCAAGGTAATCGGACTGAGATATGTTTCAAGACCAAGATATGTCTCAATATACTCATCAAATAAGGCAATCTCTCTCATTGAAGATGGAGATCATCTTTGAAAATCGCTCACAACAATATAAAGCATCTACCCTCGTAATAGTCCATAAGCCATCTCAACACCGGATACAAACCGATCACTAGTTCCACCCCCATTGTAGCCCTGAGCACCACAAACAGCTTGTTCGTCGTCAACAACGTTGATTCAAAGAATCATAACAGGTCTTTTAACTTGAATAGTCGAAACTGCCATCTCCAATAATGGTAAGGGCAGCAGGAACGTGACCGGTTCATAACCCCTGGTTAGCGCAGCATTATAGTTTGTTTACTTTTTAATTTATTCAATTTGTGTCTTTTTGTGGTTTTTGTGTCACTGCGGTGATTTTGGCTTCTAATGAAAGAGGGAAAATGTTGTGTTGTTGTTCTTTTTGATCTCAGAGGGAAATACCTTCCTTGAGAGATCAAACCAATATCTGGTATCAGAACAAGAAGAGATTCATAATAAGCAGATGGCACAACAAAGACAGCTGGAACGAAATCGCGAGCCTCTTCAACCAGCTGAGGTGTTGCAAGATTTTGCTCCACTCTTTCTGAGGGACGACTATCAACAGCGTCTAGTTCTGCAAGATGCGCAACGTGAACGGCGACTAGCGGATGAAGAGCTCGAGGAGAAAGTACCATACTATTGTCGCATGCAGGCTGAAGAGCTTGATAAGCTCGACAGTATAGAACAGAAGTTGGAAGAATGCAGGCGGGAGCTAGGGCCATTCGAAGAGGAAGGTTGGTGGCATAATCTGTGGTACCTCTTTCGGAATCGTCAGCAACCCGAAACAAGATTGGATCTAGATATACAGAGACATGGCCTTATTGAAGATATAGAAAGGCTTAATGCGACGATGGCAAGGAATTTTCGAGTGCTACGCACAACTCACCGAGAACTCGAGAGGAGAGCTTTGGCAAGAACCGATTTTGGAAGTGGCGCGTTATTGGAGACGAGGAAAGTTTTTCAGACTATGCTAGAGCATATGAATCAGGAGCCAGCACTAGTACAGCAGGACCCGCAACGAAGAAATTGCGCTATTGAGCTGGAGTTGGAGAAGGAGGAATTCGAGCAGATAGTAAGCGAAACTGATAAAGAGCTCAACCGGCTGATGTTTTCTTCAATGGGGGCGCTAAATGCCAGGAGGGATTTTCTTCGGAGAATTATATCTGATATGCGGTACACAATAGAAATGATAACTAAGGAGATTGGGCCGGTGGAGAGGCCTCAAGAGCCTCCACGAACGCGGCGTCTACGTGCTGATAGGAAATCTCTAGAGATATCCTTGCAGGGTGATAGAGAGTCGCTCGACCAAATAGAGAGAGAGCTACTGGGGAAGCTACCTATAACAGGAGCTGCACTTGAAGGAATGCTGGAGTTTCATCAGGAGCTTCTAACTGGATGTGACAAGGAGTTATCAATCATAAATGAGAAGCTACCCCCGTTAGGAAATCAAGGCGCGTTAACAGGTGAGCAGCGGGACCAAATGGGTGCCAGAAAGGTAACTCTAGAGTTGGAGAAGATGTGGTTTGAGCAGATGGATTGTGAGACTCGCACGGAAGTTGAGCGCACAGAGGATTTATCAAAAGAGGAGTTGGAGAGCAGGGCTGGCTATTTCGAGAAGAAGATATCTCAGAGAAAGAGGAAGATAAAGAACATAAAGAAGGAGATAAACCGGCCAAGAGCGCAAAATCAAGATGCTTCAGAGACATCACCACTGGTGTTGGAAAAAGGAAAGCTTGAATTAAAGAAGGCTAATGATTTAGATTCTCAGGCGCTACGCACAACAAATAGGGCATTAGAGAAAGTGGATTGGCCTGTAACATTGGAGACTCAGAGATGGACGGCAGTATTTTCTGCTAGCGCATTCCTATATCTCTGGTTAGTTTCGTTGTCTCTCATCTACAAGCTCAAAAACCTCGGTCAATATCCAATGACTAGATCGTTGTTTTGCAAATTCCTTGCTACGGGTATAGTTCCTGCGGTTGCGTGGTCTGGGATGTGCTTAGTTGATGTGGCCCTTTTGTGGCTTCTTTGTTGGGCACTCGAACGCTGGGGACTCGTTAGAAAGCTTAGAAGACGCCCATCATGGTGGGTATGGTCAAATCAATTTCTAAGAGCACACGCACTTTGTTCCATGGTATTTGCATATATAGTTTCGATCGCTGCACTCGCTGGCTGGCCTGCTATACCTGAAGTGACTAACGGCGTGGAGGCTAAAGCTCCCGATTTCATAAGCGCTCTATGTGATTCAAATTTTTGGTTATATTTATTGATATATTGGGGTACTTTTTGTGTGTGTGGTCTGATATCATTCCTCGCAGTGGCCTTAATATTTCTTTTTTCTAAGGAAGTTGTTAAGGAAGTTGTCTTCAGACCACTTCAGAGAAAGTGGGAACAGAAACAGGAAGCTGCTAGAAGCAAAACTATTCATGATATGGTTTGATGTATTCAATACAGAGCTGTTAAATCGTTATGGCCTAGAGACGTAGTTTGTTGACGACGTAAATTGATATATGATCACTAAGTCTAGCTCATGACGAACTGAATATTGTATTAATTTATACAGCTGTGTATTAAGTCCACTATATATCATGTTTGGATAATATATAGGCCCTCATGCAGTATCCTATGATGTATCAAAGCTATATAATACAGCTAGCTATAGTGAATTCATATCATTAATTGCAATTGAAATTTGACCTTCTTTGAAGGCACGACGTCAATACACGATTGATATAAATTAAATTGAGCTGAACTATGAGAGTGCAAAATATCGACGTGGCAGTGATCTTGATACTGAGGTTTTGATGTAGCATAGCCCTATGTGGTGGAAAGCGAATAGGTACGTGTAGGTTTATTCTTTGTAAAGAAGCTCTTTCAGCCTAAGCCCCAGTCCAATGATCTGAATTGTGTTGCAGTTTTGAAGTGAACCATCCAAACGGCTTTCACTTCTATGGTGGAAACAGCACGAAGGAAATGTCTCCTCTCTGGCAATGTGGACCTTACTAGCACAGTTCCTCACCAAGTGAATCCATGCTTTCTGACTTCCATCACCTTTAGGGCAATCTTCTGAGTCTGGCTCTGTTCTAAGCAGAGCAAAACAGCTTTTATAGTCTAGCACCTCCGAGTTTCTATGGCAAGTCAATTTAACGCAAGAGACAGACAATTCACGTTCTTTGGATTCATTGTTATCGCAAGTCAAACATAGCTTTGTTTCGGACTTGACTGCACTGGTAACTTTCTCCATGCTGGAGTCAGGATTCACAGACTTGGAAGTTCTACCCCGTCTACTTCGACGGTGAACCCCCGTGTACGGCGCTTGTTTCCTAGTGGAGGCGTGACCTAAAGCGGCTTTGGACATTTGTGTTATTTTGCTTCTCCTCCCTCAACCCAAAGTGACCGAGACTTTCAGAGGAGTCCCTGATCAAACAATCACGAGTGGCGATCCCACACATAAATCTGTAGCCAAAACTGAGGTACACTGAAATAAACTCAATCCACGGCTTAGGTAAGGGAGAGTGAGACATAAATCATGCTGCACCAGGGGAGAGCCGGAGATCCCCAACCTAGCACTTTCATTCCAACCAAGAGATCAAACTTTGACTTAATCGCTAGAAAAGGGGGCATCTGAAAGCTCTTCAATTCATAATTTCACTTTTTATCGGAATTCCGTATTACGAAGCCGCACTTCACTAGTATCGCGCAGCACATCTTATACGGCTGAACCGTTCTACATATCTACACATCTTGTTTCATAACAACGAGATTAAAAAAGATATTAGATCAATAATAGTTGAAACAAAATTCGCAATAAAGATTCATCGAAACCAAGAGTTAGTTTGAGAAGTGGTAAAAAGATGGCTAGATAACACTTTTAGCCGTATCCACAAGCTGTTGAACGATTCCTTTCTCCTCATGTTTTGGGCGGTCATACGTGTCCGATATTCCCAAGTCCTCATCATAGTTGCCTGAACCCCTTGGTTCACTCCTGGTGTAAGTGGTATCTCTTCTCACGGATGGGTTCAACGTGGTATAGTTTACATCATCGTTCACTGAAGCAGCCGCGTGCTGCGTTGAATCAAACTTCGATTCAGAAGGACTTGGGAATGTTCCAGGAACAGACTCATCAACAGCATTGCTAATTGCACCTCCATAAGCTGCATTGTCACCATCGTAAGCACTCGAACCAACAGAACCAAAAGTACCACTCGAAACAGCAGTGCCACTAGTATTCTTGGAAGTGTTTCTTGTAGTTTTCGAGGTTTCCAGCTTGTTGCCAGTATCGGATTCATAACGTTGGGAAGGATAAGCAGCATTAGTAGGCTTATTAGCGGAGGCACTTGTGAGTCCTTCAGCAATCGGATTTCTGTTCTTGCGTGGATTAACAACAGCTCTCGCACCAGCACGCTCAACATAACCATACTTATTGGTACGAGTATTGGCATCAGCACCAACACGGATATGTTCGCCTTGAGCAGCCCCAACTCCTCCTGAGGTGGTAGGAGTTTTTTGTTGGCTATATGAGCTTGGCATCTTGTACTTCTGGCCATCCGGTACAGACTTCTTCGAACTATAGTCGTCAGAAGTATTTTTCTTTGAGCCACCATACTTATCTACTGATCCAGTACCCAAGGTTTCACCAAGACCACCTGCAGCCTTGTGGCTCCCTTCCTGACGTTCGGAAGTGACCAGGTTGGAGGTTGCTCCTGATGCACCAAGACCAGCGCTATAGGCAACATCCTGTAGTTTGTCAGACTCTGAACGTTCAGCAGATGCAGATTTCTTCGACTCATGGGCTGTGGAATCCTTTCCAACACTTGCCCTTTTGCTATAGTCCGAAACACCAGCAACCGCAGGACTATTATTGTCTGAACCCTGAGTATCATAGGCAGTTTGATGTCCAGTCTGACCAGCGATAGCATTATCAGTATCGTAAATAGAGGATCCTCTAGAGTTTCTTCTGTTGCCACCGGCCTTAGCAGCTCCTAGCCCAAAGAGTCCAGCTATACCAGATTTTTTGGCAGAATTTGAAGGCGAGGTTTCAGTGGAAGCACTTTCTGGGTTGAGTTCATTCTGCGATTCACGACTGTAGCCCCTAGCATCACCTTTATTGCCACCCTCCCTATCTGTGCCAGTATGGAAAGATGAGCCCTGAGTATGGCCACCAGTAGCGGTAATGTCATCACCTGTCTTCCGAACGTAGTAGGAAGTCGGTTCGAACCCTGAAGTGTTGGTCAGGTCATGCTTCTTGGTCGTTCCAACATGAGCATTCTTGTAGGTGTCTTCAGGACGAGTAGCAGCCCCTTTTGAAACCGGTCTATAGCTACCCCTAGGGACACCAGGACTTCCCGAGCCCGCAACAGCGCCGTATGAGGCAGCAGTAGCAGCAGTAGCAGCAGCATTGTCGGGAACACCAGTTTCATAGCCAACTGTCTCATTGCCGTAAAGATCTTTATTCACATGTTTATTATCGTTGCCCACAGGAAGAACGGTGCTCTTATTTTCAAACTCAGACTGTTGTTTCTTCTTGAGTCTTTCAGCGTTAGCGCCAGCAAGAGTGGCACCTGCAGTAGTATCTGTATCTTCCTCGTTGTAGCTGATGGTATCCAAGTTGGTAGTTTGGCGGTCCTTTGAGCGAGCATCATAATCAGTAGTAGCGGGAGGGCTAGAGTCGGCGTCCTCCTTGGCTGAGGATGCAGCACCACCTAAGCCAAGAGCAGTGGCTGCGGTCGCCCAAATGCCTCTAGATTGACCAGATTGTGCTGTGGTACTTTGATTATCTCCCACTGCGGCATTTGTGTTGTAAGGCTTTGACCCTGTATTAGCATCACTAGAAATATACTTCTCAGAAGTCCCATAACCAGAGCCCGCGTCACCAGTTCTACCAGAAGTACTGGTGTTCCCATAGCCTTCGGTACCGGCTGTATATTTCTGGTTATCAGATTTGGTGCCAATAGCCCGGTCCTTAGCACCAGCTGGAACCTCTGCTGCAGCCGTCCCATATGTGGCACTCTTGTTTCCAGGCTTCTTGGGGTCATTTGAAGTAGCACCAGACGCACCTAAACCAGCTGAATACGCAACATCATCTAGAGTTTCTCCGTTCTTTGGGTTTCTGGTGGAGGATAACCCAGTGCCTACACCTCTTGATGAAGCCTTCTTAGGAATGTCAGAAGTTGCACCGGAAGCACCTAAACCAGCTGCATACGCGATATCATCCAAATTCTCCCCTGTACGAGAATTTTTGGCTTGTTCAGAGCCAAACCCCGTTGCCAATGTTGCTTTGTTTTGTGGAAAAGAAGAAGTTGCACCCGATGCACCCACACCTGCGGCCACTGCAACCGCAGCAACTTCTGACACTCCGTGTTCATTTGTCTGTCTTGCTTGTGAATAGTCAGCACCGCCAGTTGTATCACCAGGCCGAGAAGTAGTTTTTGGGTAACCACTAGTAGCTCCAGAAGCACCCAAGCCAGCGGCATACCCGACATCCTCCAGGTCTTCGGTCTTTCTAGCTTTTCTGAAAAAGAAGCCACCTCTTTTCTTCTCAATAGCCTTCTCATGAGTGTAGTCGTTGCCATAAGTTTCATGAGAAGTCGAATCGTAGTTCTCAGAGTATCTCTTTTGCTTCTTCTTGCCGACAAAGTTGCCAAGACAGCCCACACCGCTGAACAATGAGCTCAAAAACAAAAGAAATACCGAAGTCCACACGAACGCAAACATCGTCTTGCCCAGGCTTGTGTGTCTGCCATCGTTCTTGAAAGCATTGCGAGCCTTCACATATCCAGCAGTCAATAGACAAGCAGATAATGTAGTGAAGAGCAGAGCAGCATTGGTAGCGAAACCGGTACTGACAGTCAGTATGGTCAAAGAAGGAACACAAAAACTAATCAGGACAGGAAGCAAAGACAGAAGGGTGAAGAACAACCCAATCAACAAAAACGCCCAACCAACTTTTGACAAATAGTACGTGACACCGTGCCTAGAAGTCAACCCACTTGGAACACCTTGAGTTGTACCAAAGTTAGAGACAGGCGACATCGGATAGGCCGCATGTCTCGAGGTACAATCCGTATTCTTACCGCCTGAAACTCCACAACTGTTGTAGTTGGTCCATCTAGTGACGGAATTAGCGCCAGGGATCCCGCTTGTCTGGGCCTCCAACCAGTACCATTTATTCACCGGAGTCGAGTTTGTAGCACCACATAATATGTTGAAAAACAGAAGAAGTCCCGCACCAAGAAGTGCAATGAGAGAGATAATGTAAGGCCAACGCATGTTTGTTACTAGTCTTTCAACTATATAAACGTGGCAAAAGGAATGTTTCGCTTAAGGGTCTCAGCAATTATATATAACTAAGTGAGCGATAGCTCCCCTCAGGACGCTATCTTGCTAAAATTCATTGCTGACTAGAGACTCTAGCGCAGCAACTTCGAGCAATTGGATGAGAACTAGGTTGCTGTTTTCGCGGCTCAACATGCTTAGTGGAATGAAATTGGTGTAATTTATGATTTCACGAAGGTTGCGAGTTCCACATATTCGAAAGCAAACCTTCATTTTATCGATTTTTTGCCTAACAGTAAAATGCTCGAGTGTGTATGTTGCGCAATATCTTGTCTATGAAACTGGCTTCTCGATATGAGTAACCTTTACGAAAATCCCATCACCAGGCTGTCCAACATTCATCATATGTACCATTGCAAATAAGCCCTACCAAGACTAGGACTATGGTAGCAAAAATCGCCTAGAGTAAGAGACTTCATGCTTGAAGATTCAGTGTAAATTTTTGGTGCTTTGAAAGTGAGCTGAGTCGACCATTCTGACAAAAAGTTAACTTGAACGCTGAGGTACATAGAAGCCTTGGTCCCTGATATTGTATTGAGTTGGAATGACAACAACACGAGTACCTTGAGACATCAAAGGCCGATCAAACTGTTTTGATGAGACTTCTTGCATGCACCTCATCTCTTGTAGTGTCGACGTCGAAACCACTTTATATGCTAACTTGACGAGTGAATCACAAATAATGGGTGAAGTGCACCCCACTGTATTCACTGGCTTAGCACGCAGTCAGGTGGGGGAGTTTTGTCCTGATTTTGAGACCTTCATATTGAACACCGTTGATATACAGCCGTATATGCAATGATGCTGGCAAAATAAAGCGATTTTAAAGCATGTGATCGAGCCCTTCAATGCGGAATAATATCGGCCCTCATGAATAATGATGTGATCGAGCGAGGCGTGTTCAAGTAGCTGATCCGCGCTATCAATTATAGAAACGTCTGATCTACTTAGCTGGAACAAGCTTGGAAGACTGGCAACGACTGCTCTCGTTTATCCAAAGCACTAATTTGAGGGTCATGTGCAGATCAAGACGGCTTAGGTCTACCAGGAAGTTGGAATCAAGATATCGAGGCGTATGACCAATGTTGTAGGTGGTATGTCATACTAGGTATTGTCAGACGCAAGATCGTAATATTTGTTCTCATCAACGTATCATTGATCCGTGGGCCCATGGCGATCAAGTATACCCAAGAGTCAATTAACGCATCACCGGCCTAGCAACCTAGCTGGGTCAATAACGGACCCTGATACAAGAGCATGGAACCCTGATTTTCGGACGGCAAATTTCGAATCCCGAGTCCCGACACGCCTTGAATTTATCATCAACCTGTTGACACATTTGTTCGACGATTCACGAGAAAGGTCATAAGTCATAAGCTATAAAAACCAGAAGGGTAAGCTATCTGCTGGAAAGGTCGCGCATGCGGACTTATGCACATGCTGGAGTACAACAATGTACAGATGAGTTCCGCCTTATGCCACTTGTTGCATATCTTGGTAAAATGGATCTATTTCTGTGACAAATACGACGAAAGTCGCGGTCACTGTACGAGAATGTGCCCCTCATACCTAAATCAGAAGACTAGGTAGAATGTCGCTTCTTGAACCATAGTTTGCAACAGCTTGAGTATATATGCACATATTTATATATGTAATCTAAGGTAACAGTATAGTGCCAAGTCGCATGAGATAGTGGAGATTGGCCCATATATCTCATGGAAGCTTCAACCTTCAACCCATGCATAGCCTGCATCATACATGTCGATGAAGATCTGCATCATGAACAAGTCAAAAAAGCTCAACAATTATGTGGAATCTATCTATAGACTCTGAAGTATATACCACCCGCTTGTTATAGAATTCTTAATGCAAGAGGAATATCCCGGCCAGTATCGCTTTAAAATTAAAATAATGCTGCTAAGCTATTATGGTCTAGCTGTGTACGTCAGTTATGATATTTTCCATGGATATAAGATATAAGTCTTTAGAATCTAGGCGCTGGAATTATATATCTTCTGTGCAGCGTCTTGTTATTATATGGTGTGTTCGGCGCGCGCAGTATGGGACATTCGCTCACCACATGCGTCGAAGACAGTAACGTCGTACTCGAACTCTATCATCAAATTTCACGAATGATATTTATTCATTGACTAAGCGGTCCGGTCATATTCATTAATACTACTGCACAACTAAGTGCTATGTATAGTTGGCTTTGAGATTTTTCTCTACACTTGGCCGAACACCCTGAAGGCTAACATCTGTGGAGGGGTAGGGTGATGAACTTCCTCGCGTTATTCATCTTAATGTAATAATGTGTTTGCGCCCGAGTCTGCAAGTCCTCTCTGTACAATCTCGACTGCTATCTGCATTCAAAACAGATCAAAAAACTTCTTGAGTTCGAACATGTGAAGTTCAAAGTTCAAAGTTCACATAGGTTACAAATTTCAACACCCAACTCAGTATTTACCGGACCGCGTGAACGACCCTAGTAATGAACAATACGCGTCAGGTTTTGAAACTTGCTTCTTTAATTAACCTATTGAAAATGAGTCCTAATTTCTAAACCACTGATCAAGTTAGCCTCGAGTGATTAGCTTAAGACATAAGTTGTTCTGTTGAGTATGAATATGCCGCAATGAGGATTTATTACCTGAGTTCTGTATATACTCATAGTGTTGATATTCATATAGAGGCTTTGAACCCGATGACTTCCAGCTGTCCAAGCGATGCTTAGATGGGGAGAATTATCTTTGATTGTGCATATAGGTGCATACTAGTAGATCATTTTATAATATTATATAAGTGAATTTAATATGGCGCGCGATAATCTTAAGCTAGTACAGAGAGAAACGACAATAATCTGGACGTTTGATCATTGATGCAAAGATCTCGAAGAGCATAGAACTAAATTTTTATATGATATGCGCGTACCAGTTTTCGAAAATGATGATCCGTAGCTCAAAATATATTGATCTAGCTATTAAAAATCGCCTGAAGGGTCACGAGTCAAGACTATATGAGTTGGCCGACGCTTATAGTAGTGGCTTTATATTTGGATTATGATGATCGACCGTATTCGTTACTCTAGCAATCCGGTATTATATTGTATAATTCGAAGCCCGTCGGATTTCGACTCTCGACGCTGTGTTTTGCTGACAAGCAGGCTCATCAAGGTGAAATGTGCACATGCCTAGCCTTGGTACTTAAGCGGCAGCGGAGAGTATTAGTGTCTAGGTGGCTACACGAACCCAAAACGGCCTTCTTCGCATATTCCTTGTGAACCTAAAGCATGAAGCCTGTAGTTGGTTATGCTCTAGCTGTGTTCCGCCATGATGAGAAGGGCAAGAAGAAAACAAACGGGTAGTGTCCTCCAAGTATGGGATCTGATCAGATAAGAAGTCTGTGGCGGCCAGCCAAACCGTTGGCAGGCAAGTCTCAAACTCTTTCTTTTTCTCATGTCGACTGAACACACTTTTATCCGCATTGAAGACAAGGCAGACCTGTATTGCATATGGGCTGCATAAGAAGCGAGATTTCTATTATAACGACGGGACAAATTCATGCAACCGCTCGTTTTAATGGAAAGTGGCACTTATCTCTGTCATGCAGAAAGTCCATTACTAGTGGCCTGAGTAGGGGTGAGGGACAGGATGAGAAGCTTGGGGATAAATCTACAATCCCGAGTTGACGCAGTGCCATTACGAGCTGAGGCGGATTATATTTAACGAGATGCAAAAGACCATCCAATTGAAGGTTTTCCTTCAATTACATCGCCTTAGGTGATCACTTCGGACACCAATCTGTGAATGTGAAAGGGATAAAGTTATACACCACTCGGAATCTCTAGGTGAAATTAGAAGACCGTTTCGTATTCGTTGACATCGTCATTGGATTGAAAAGAATGGTAGCCCGAAGTGGCCCGCCATATCATGACCCAGCAGAACCTCGATTGGTGTCAGAAAGTGTCTCGAAGACCGTCCCAGTAGAGTTTGAAAAGTTGCCCCAGCAGGGTCCTCCTCGGGCTGTTCCAGATGCTTTCATGAACTCCCAGCAAGGATTCGCCCCGGTACAGAATCAGATGGTATGGTTTGAAAGGGAGAGACCACGAGGAGATGGGACGGAGCTCAGGACAGCTCAATTTAACGAGCCAATCGCCTATCCCCTAACAGACTCCAACGTGGATGGTCGCCAACCAACTCTGCCTTATAACTCTAATTATCTCCACAGTACCGAACCCGTCAAATCGAGCTTCAGCAACCCGAGTTTCAGTCATACAGCTCCGATCCAGGATCACCCTTTCACACAACAGAGGCCATCTAATGTTCAATATATAGCACCAGCCCAGTTTCCTTCGCAACCTTATGGTTTACAACCAGTGCCAGTGCCAATCCAGATCAGATCCTATCCATATTACCCCCCGCCTCAATCATATTCTCACTCTTCAACATCCTTCGGCTCCATCACGTCCTCATCCTCGCAGTTGGGACAGGAATCATCACTACAGACGACCCCATTTGGATCGCAGGATTTTCAGACAAGAAATAATAGTCTAAATGGGATCTCAGGGTCAGGGCAGTCATTCCACGGATCGTATAAGAATAGTCCACAGCCTTTTGGTTGGGAGGCTTCCAGATCGGTTTCCACTTCCAGTGCCCCACTCTATCATGATGGACCAAAACAAATGAGTTTAAGGCCAGAAGGAGTGATGCCTTGGACCATTTTTGAGGATATTTCACAAGGTGTTCCCTCAATGGCACCAACAACCCCATCTACAGATGTACCACCAATCACCACAGCCAGTTTTCCCGGCCAATTTCAGTCTTACCAACAACAGGTGAGAGCAGATGACAGACTCGCTCAGAGTAGAGTTGAGGTTGTACACAAGAAACACAAGCTCTCGAAAAATCTTCGTGCAGGCCCCTGTTCTGTGTGTGGGAAGATAATATCCAGAGACATGTCGCGTCATATGCGTATCCATGATGAGGTAAGCCGCTTCAAATGCGTCTATCCAAGAGAAGAGTGTTATCACAAGACGGGGTTTTTCAACAGGCAATATGATTTTAAAAAGCACTTGTTGCATTACCATTTCAAGTTCGAGGATCCTAAAGTCAAAACGTTCAACAGTCTTAATGAAAAGTTATCGTATCTTGGCGAGTGTGCATGCGGATTAGTTATGACTGCTGAGGAGTGGCTCGAAAACCACATTTTAGCTTCAGACGACACAAAATTTCGATGCTCAGACTTGCAACGTAAATGGGAGGATCAAGAGAAGCGAAAGCAGTCATACAACGAGATGCACGAAGATAAAGCCAGCTGACGACTGGAACATGACGAGGAAATGGAGGGCAGGGAGCGCTTATTAGACTCAGATTCAATCACGAGTTCGATTTGAATGATGATCAAAGATAGTTGACGAGCTATCACCCAACCAGCCGCTTTTTCCCCTCTGGAAGCTCGTGGTTATTCTGAAGCACATTCCTTAACTTCCCATTGTTTCAAACTGCAAGCCACTGCCATTTGGTGTCAATAAGAACCAATTCTGAAATCAAGCTATATAGAGTATTGATCTTTCCCGTTGCTCGAACTATTTGATGAGTCTTAATAGTCGATGCTAAGCATCATATACACGACCAGCAAAATAGTCTGGTGCCCAGATCATGAGTAAAATAGTTTGAGCGAAATATGAGCTAGAGAAGGCCGCAGTCGATCATGGAGGATCCAGATATTGGTCAGTTGTTGAAGCAAAGCTAGTTGATTAGCTTAATATAGGTTCAGCTAGAAAAAATATGCTCATAAAATAGAGCAATGAATCCAAGAAAAGCTGTAGTGATTAATTTTATCTTATGAGCTCAAATGAGGTGCACGTGGTGTTGCCCTTTAGAAAATCATTTCGGAGTTCCGCAAGATAGTCTGCGTCTATCGATTAAGGTCAAGATTTCTACAGCAATGAGTAGGAAGTACCGAAAGTACTGAGAATTAATAGGTAGCATAAATTGAAAAAGGGGCTATAACTGAAAAACATAGAAGTAAAGTTAGTTTAAAAGGAATGCAGAGGTTTCCAAGATCATTTACCAGCAATGACTCTTCTGTTCTGCTCGACGTATTGCCAGTACAGCTTCTTTGTTTTGTTTCTCCAGTATGGACCCGTGTATCTCATCACCAAAAAGGTACCGTTGCAAAAGAATAGAATAAAACCTGATGTGATAAAAGCGTTTCTGTAACCCATATTCTCGACCCAGTCAGTCAAACCGTAAGAACAAGCGAAAGACATCAGATTTCTAATCATAATCACGACAACCATACCTTCAGTGTCAAGCTCGTGGTAACAGTCAGAGCAATATGTGACTCCTCCAATACAGCCAAAGACACCAAGTCCACCAAGAACTCCCATTGAGATGACCAGCAACATCCAGTGAACCCCATAATAAGCACCGGCACCCCAGCCAATCGAAGCCAATAGCCCCAAGATCATGTAAATGGCCAGACACCATAGTCTGTCCTCAGGGTAGGATAAACCTTCTGGTCTTGTTTTGGCAAGGCGGATCTTCAGATAGTCAGAAAGGTAACCGGAGAAAAAGAAGAAAACAACAGAGAAGATAGTTGGTGAGATATAGGCAAGACCACACATTGCAGATGAGAAATGGTAGGGTGCTCCACTAAGAACGGTTGATTCAGTTGCGTTAAGCAAATTGAACCACACAAGCGAAGAACCATAGAGGAAGCCTGCCCACAGGACAGATGGGAAACGAGCCATCTTAAACGGACCTGCTAGGTAATGAGGTAGCAAAAACTTATCTTTGAAGCCTCCTGTCAGTGACATCTTCTGCACCCACGTTTTGGTGGAAACTGAAGGGTATTCCAACTCATCAGCTGAGCTAGTGTCTGCGAAGTTTTCATTAGTCTCCTCTAATCTTTCTTCAATAGTTTGATGAGATAAGACAGTTTGAACCTTCTTCTCGTCATCGGATTGAACGCCACTGTCAGTGTTGATCTCAGTAGCCTCAATGGTTTCCAAAAGCTTCTTAGGGTTGATTGTTCTATTGTAGTTCGTTTCCTCCATGAATAGGAATAAAAAGACAAAACAGACCGCGGCGAAGATAGCGCAAAGGTACATGACCCATTTCCAGCCAATACCATCAGTAATAAAACCTGCAACCAGGGGAGCAACAAAGTTTGATGTCAATAAAGCAACGGCGTAGATACCCATACCCTGGGCTCTCTCGTGCTCAAAGAAGATATCAGAGATAGTGATTTCACATAGAGACTCAATAGGGGCACCGAAGAATCCTTGAAGAATCTTTGAGCCAATCCATTCACCGTTGGACTTGCAGTAAGGGGCCCACACAGAAATGAGGCAGGTTGCCAACATACTCAGCAAATAAACCGGTCTCTTACCATATTGCAAGGCAAGCGGTTGGAAAACCAAACAACCAAGACCGAAAAACAGAAACATATAACCGGTACCAGAGTTCAGCTGGCCCAAAGTGATATTGGTCTCAGAAGCAATGTTTGTCAAGACAGAATAGATGGCAGCGGATGGAATACCCACTCCATAGGTGTAAACCACCATACAGAACACACTGAACCATTTACGTTTCATAGTCCAGTTTAAGGGATCATCTGGATCGTCAGAAGGAGTTGGAATAAGAACAATGTCCTTGCGTCTGTTAGAGTGACGAGCTGCCATGTGCCCATCGAGATCAACAAGGTGAGTGTTTCCCGGGATGGCGTCGTAGTTGATTTTGTTTGATCCCATTATTCAACTTCAAGTCTTCTGGCTTGTAGATCAAGTACAACGTATCTATAGCAGAGGAGGGGATGATGTTGTTATATATAACCACTTCCACATGGTTTCGTGGATTGCGGATCGAGGCCTCTATCAGCCGTCTAAGCGACGTCTACTTTGAGAAATGTCGATGAGGTACTATCATCGCGGTGGTATGTGATAGCGATAAGATCAGCACTAAAGCCCAGATATGTGCAGGAAAGGCCGGGCGCAGAAGCCCCAATGTAACCTGGGCAAATATACAGATTACAAGCAAGCTCACAATCACTCATAATATGGTTAAGATGTAGCTAGCTGGTGGATTGGATTGCTGTGATGGATCGATAAGGCACCATGAATTTCCTGATCGGGAAAGCGCGTGCGGAAACATCCCGGTCGGAGTTCCACTGGGGCACACCGATTGCCATTCGCTGTGTACAGCACCAGTGGTGATTTGATACGGGAATGTCCGCCTCAGTGCGCGGAGACTTATGCGTTTTGCGGGCTCCTCAGACACAAGCTTTCGAAAGCGTTGAAGCTAGTTCCCAAGGAAGTCTACGATGTCCTGACAAGGCTACACAAAGCGTTGTTTTTAAGGGGAAGAGAATTTGCAAACTTGAAAGCTGAAGCATAAATTCATATAAACACCTTGGATAGTAAATCGTGATCCAGAAGCACATCAAAACCTCTGGATTGTGAGGTTGTTCCAAGCCTTGAGCCTTGGCCCCAGGCAAGCTTCAATGTATCTATTATTGTGTGAATCTGTCTTCCATGAACAAGCTCAGCACACATAACACACGAATTGACAATCTCTGCACGGTGTTCATCCCTTATACATACGAGTCCCATAATAAATAACGGCCAAGCTGAAATCACTCTGACTTGCGATAAAGGTGAAATCAGTTTGAGCCTGGAAACAACAATTTCAACATCCTTCTGGATAGCGGGATCCTCCTCGGTAAGACCTTTGTCAATAACTTTACGCAGTAGAATTTTAGAAGCCTTTATAACAATATCCGCCAACAGAACACTATCTTTCAAACTTTGATACTTGGCTTGGTTAAGACGAATCTCGGGAGGAATCATAGGCGGTGGATAGAAGTTGGCAATCTCGTAAAGTCTCTTTGCACATTGCATAGTCCACGGTTCATGGAAATGTCTAACAAGATATGATGCCTTTGCTGCAAGCTCGAATGCGTCCAACGAGGCACCAACCACTGGATTGTTCATCCAAGCCACATCACAACTGAACAAAGGCGTTTTAAGTAAGCTTCTCAAATCTTTGAACACTGAAAAAGGGTTGGGCAACCCTTCACTGTCATCTGTCACCAAGATGCAAATACTAAAATTGTAAATGAAGCTCTCAACAAACATTCTTTCAAACTGTCTCTCAAACATTGAGCTATCATGTTCATATCCAATAAGGCTATTCTCGATTTCCATTTTCAAGTTGTCATTGGTAAAATCTTCAAAATAGTCGTCTGCAGCGGTGTTTGCTGGTAGACGAGGATGAGGCATGGTTTGCTGATTTTGATACCTGAAACGATTGAGCTTCCTCCTTATTAGTTTGTATGAATTCTTCAGATTGCGAACACTGGTGGTGTTATCACAGCTCCAAGTTATCTTGGCTCCAAGACAAAGTAGTTGAAACGCAGCACTTAGCCATAACTCATCCTGACGTCTCAAATCGTACTTGTTAATGTAGTTCATCAGTCCTTTCACTGCTGATTGGTATTTTGTGGCACTAAGCTCTGAGAGCTCGGGGTTTGACCATGAAAGAAAGGCACAGCCGCAAGCTTCAGCAACATCGCTCATAATTGCATTACTCTCAACCAGAGGAGTGAAAGTGGCAGAAGTTGTAAGTAATGGATGAGTATACTGAGGCCCCAATGATGTTATGAATCCATTCACACAGGCGTACATAAACTTCTCCCTCCGTGTAGAAGTCAGGGGTGTTGAAAATAGGAGATTTCCGAGTAGATCGTCAGGGTATACTTGAAAAGTGTTATTGGACGAGGTACAACTTTCTGGATCCAAGAAGGCATAACTTGAGCAGTCAGGTGAATCATGTCGTATCACCTGGTTTCCAAACGGGAGATCTTCAACCAAGCTATCATCTAGAGCAACAATCTTCTGCTCTTGCTTAACGTCTTTATGCGGTCTTGAGTCGTCTTTTGGTGCGCCATACACAATAGGGACAAATGGTATCGAGAGTTTCCTTTGACGCTGTAGATCCTCATCCACAGGAGGAAGCTGGTATTCCTTTGGCATCTTTTCCTTATCTTGAGGCCAAACACAAGTGATACATTTAGCAGTACAGCCTGAACAGCTAGGTCTTCTTTCGTCGCATTTCTTCTTTCTTTTACGACCTAGTTATTTTGTTAGCAGAGTTGGCACCATAGAAATGTACAACAAAACTCACAATTGAAGCACCCTTTGCGTGATCTGCTGATCTTGACTCGTTTCGGAGTTACCTTCGTGATAGTGTCGAATTTTATCACCAGCTCGTAAGGTTGTTTAGCCATGCTTGCGCCGCTTTGTCGATGTTGAGTCCTCTGCAGGCAATTAGATTGTTTGCTTTTCTCCTGAGTCCTGATTTAATCGAATCTCGGTATTTTCGAGGTATTCAGATTCCGGCACCTTTTGACACTATTACGTAACAGATGCGGCAAAAGGCAAGATAACAATTCCCCAGGCCAGCGAAACCGCAAGTGGCAATCCTTATGCTGATAAAGAGGTAACTATGCCATGTAGGTGCCGGAAAAAAAGGCGTTGAATCTCGGTGAGAAGCTCCCATCAAAATCGTCTACAGTGGTGATATGCGTTTGTCTAATCCACACTAAATTCGGTATGTGGCTTGAGATAAGCGATAATCACAATCGTGGGTCGAGGATTCAAGTGATTTCAAAATCCAGTGTTCCTTTTGATAAGATAAACACCCCATCGTGCAGATCATCCCATGTATCATAACCTTTCCGAAAATGGACGGTTTTCTCTTTTCCGCCGACTCTGCTTCAACGAGCCTCTCAACAGTAGGCGGCTGCTCTAAGCGCCAATCCTATTCTAGTAATAAGAGGGCACGAGATGATCGGTGTCGGTATCCAAGTGGATAACGATAATGGGCGTGAAGCTGGGTACCCAAACGTTATAAATGTTGAGCCCGCTGGTGACTTCAACTCCCTCTTAAACTTGAACTACGATAGTTAAAAATGGCCGCTGCTAAAGTATACTTTGATCATCAAAAGGAACCACTCACCACGACCCCCTCGGCTTACAAGCCTAATTATGAGCTCTTTGAGAGTGTTTGGCTCCCAAAGATCAAAGCTTACAACGACGCTTTAGAAAATGCCATCCCTAAGGAGTACTTGGCCCCTCAGGAGTTTTTGCCAAAGGGTGATTTGGATACTGCAGACTTCGATGCTACTGTGATCCCAGCCAAAGTGCTTGATAAGAAAACTCTCGAGCTGACAGAGCTGACTGCATCTGAGATTGCTTCTAAAATTGCTGCTAAAGAGTTGACTGCCACCGAAGTAATTACTGCCTTCATTAAGAGAGCCACTATTGCGCACCAATTCACACATTGTGCTATGGAGATTTTATTTGAGGATGGGTTGAAGAGAGCCAAGGAGCTGGATGAGTTTCAAGCAAAGACCGGGAAAACTGTTGGCCCTCTCCATGGTGTCCCCCTCTCTTTGAAAGAGCATTATAGCTATGCTGGTAGAGTCACTCATGGGGCATATGTTTCGGCCTTGGATAACATCACTCCGGAGTTCTCCCTCACCAATCAGATCTTATATGACCTGGGTGCTGTTTTCTATATCAGAACCACCGAACCTCAATGTTTGATGCACCTGGATTCCATCAACAACATCACAGGGCGTGGTAGAAACCCTTACAAGTTGAAGATGTCCCCTGGTGGATCATCATCTGGAGAAGGGTCATTGATTGGGATGAAAGGTTCTCCATTGGGTGTTGGTTCCGATATTGGTGGATCTATTCGTACACCTGCTGCGTTCAATGGTATCTGGGGTTTAAAGCCAAGTACTAAGCGGGTTTCTATGCTTGGTTGCTTCTTCCCTGCTGAGGACACAATTTGTGAGCTAGTTGGGTGTGTTTTGGGACCTATGGCCAACTCTGTTGAGGATTTGGAACTGTTCATGAAGTCATATATCTCTAAAGAACCTTGGATGAAAGACCAATCTTGTATTCCAATGCCATGGAAAGAATTACCAACTCCTAAACCGTCTGACCTGACTATTGGTATTTGTTACGATGATGGTGTTGTTAAGCCACACCCACCTAATGTGCGTGCATTGAAACATGTTGCTGAGAAATTGAAGGCTGCAGGAGTGAACGTGGTCACTTGGGAACCTTACAAGGTTTACGAGGCTGCAGAAATTGCGGCTTCTGCTTATACTAGTGATGGTAATTATGCTCCTATAAACAGACTGGCAGCTTCGGGAGAACCATTGGCCCCTTCTAGTGAACATTTCTTGCAAATGGGGAAAGGTGACAAAGGGTTGAGCACCTTGGAGTTTCAATTCTATACAAACTCAAGAGAAGCATTGCGTCAAGAGTACCTGGATTTGTTCAACAAAAGGGGTGTTGATTTTGTAATTTCTCCAACATATGTGGGTGTTGCTCCAAAACCATCAACTGTGAAGTATTGGGGGTACACTTCTCTTTGGAACATTTTGGATTACACCTGTGTTACTTTCCCAAGTGGAATCAAGGCCGATAAGACTCTGGACCCTGAAGAAAAAGACTTTGAGCCACGTAACGAATATGAAGCCTATGAGTACGGTCTATATGATGCTGATGCCGCTGATGGGTTGCCAGTCGGACTGACTCTCACAGGAAGACGTTACACCGAGGAATCTGCTCTAAAGGCTTCCAAGATCATTGCTGATGCTCTGGCAGCATAAGACGATGATTAACAACGGCACCGCGTGTATAACTCTTTTTACTTTCAAACAATGTTAGTTCCCGAACAAGCTGTAGTGAGTTCAAATAGAACCAATGTACTCATTTGTTAAAGCGGAACCCCGTTTCGTCCCCCCATCAAGCTAATAACAGACTTAAATAAACGTTTTCGCGGACTGCCAAGGCCGCTTACAAAGTTGCGTTCCCGGGCTACACACATAGAGAGAAGTGAAACTCGAGAGGCTTTAGACAAATTTTATAAGTGACTCTATTTTTGTTGCCATCTGTTTCGAAGCTTTTTCATCATACAAAAGAAATATAGGGCTTTCAAACAGCCGACTCGCAACTATAAGCAATTGAATCTGAAGTAATAGATAATGACCAAAGAGATTGCTGTACCAGAACCCCCATACCAACCTAAGAACACTTATAAGGAAGAAGTGGTGCCTTACAATGGAGCTGAATTTCATACAACGTTTTGGGTATGTTTTGACCAGACTTTGCTTTTGTCTCTACGTTAAATTCAAGACTCTGACTAAGTACATATAGCCTGTTCCCGAGGGTCAAGAGGTTAAAGGACGTGTATTCTTCCTTCATGGGTTTTCTGAGCATGCAACAGTCTATGTGAGAATTTTCGACGATTTATCCTTAAACGGGTATGAGGTGTTCTTCTTTGATCAAAGAGGTGCCGGATACACTTCTCCAGGTTCCACAAGGGGGCATACGGATGAGTTTCATGTTTTCGATGACATTGATTTTTTCCTAAAGAGGAACATTGACGAGCTCAGAGAGTCTACCAAGCTATTCTTGGCTGGTCACTCAATGGGCGGAGGTGAGGCCCTCAATTATGGTGTACACGGCAAGTATAGGGAAAGACTTGCTGGTATCTTTGTTACGGGTCCATTGATTGAGCTTCACGTATGTATCTTTGGATGATAACCCACTTTGTCCAAACTTCTAACGATATCATTAATTTAGCCAGGGACAAGACCAAGCAAGCTCCTTTTTAATTCTTCTGTTCTGATCATGAAAATCTGGCCCACGATGAAAATAAACACTGCCCTAAAGAAGGAGTACGTGACTGCTGATGAAACGTGGTCCAATTTTCTGGAACATGATCCATTGGTGTCTCCTCCAATTGGAACATTGAAGCAAATATATGACTTCATAAAGAGGTGAGTTAAATCCGACTTGAAGATAGAGCAAATATACTAACAACTCAAATACAGAGGTGAAAGGCTTTTGAAACCGGAGTACGCAAAGGGATTTGACAAAGTTCCAGTATTCATCATACACGGGGCTGATGATAAGGTATGTAGCAACGTTTATGATTTTGAAGTTATCACTAACACCGTTAAGATCAATGATCCCGAGGCCTCTAAAAAATTTATAGAGTTGATCCCAATTCAAGACAAAAAAATATTGCTTCTCGAAAAGGCTCGTCACTCTTGTTTTATTGAGACCCCAGAAACCTATGAGATTTTGAAGAAAGAGCTTTTCAAGTGGCTATCTGAGCATTAGAACATCCACGTCCTATCAGTTAAGCAATTGCGTATATAGAAGTTCAATCTTCTTTCAATTCATATTGACAGCTCAGCCTTAAAGCAAATGCATCCTGCAGTTATGGTGATCTTATGATATATATATGATGTGTCCTATCAATCTCCATCTTTTAGTTATCCCATGCTAGACCGCTGCTCCCACTATAATCACAGCATGTAGATTTCCGATAAGGAAATGGGTCCTTTTCGCGATGCAGCTTTGTTTTGATATTCAATCCCTTCACTAACGCGCTTTCGATCAATTGAATCCATCAGCGGCTAGGCGTTGGATATTGTAGAATTTGAGGCGGTTTGACTTTCCCAGAACACTGGGTCAGCTACGGTCTTTACAGAATTACTAAACTATCCAAGAGTAGGCCACCCAGTGCTTCCATCCCGTATGTGAAATAGCCCACTCACTTCAAACCGATATCTCAAAACACTACGAGTGTGGATCGTGCCTATCCAACGCCATCCTGCGCCAATGCCCAATCCCACTATACAGACGATACTCTCGGTAAGTCTGCTCTTTACCGCGCTGCCAAACCTCCATTCAAGAATGAAAGGGCTCTTTGGTGACTATGACATAATACAGTACCACAAGTCACTCCTCTTTGATATACAAACCAAGAGCTGGCTTATAAAGAAAGTCATCAGCGCTGCGCAGTCGGTTTTTCTGACATGGGCAGGTAAATCGTCCCAATCTGGTCCATTGAAGCCAGTATTTGAGCCAGGGTTTGGCGCTTCCAGAATGACATTGAGAGTTTAGGATTACCAGCGAGGAGATGAAGAGTTTTGAGGAAAGTTGACAGAAATGTAGACAGATTAACGAGAGACCCGAGTAAGATCTTATGGCTTTTGGAGAGTATGAACAAGGAGATGACTCGGAAAGCAAAATCTGCATAAGTTGCGAGAGAGCTGGAGCGCACCATTTCTGCTGCAAACCAAGCTAGACACGACCAAGAGCCTCCAAAGCGTTCTGAAAAGCTGGAAAGGAAGTATGAGAAGAAGGGTCTGGTCAGTGGTGTTGTACATACACCATTGGGTCACGTGCCCTGGCCGTGGACGGAGGGACGTTTGTGCTGCGCGGGCCACGCCTAAATAATTTTGGCGCTGCATGTGATAAGCCATAATTGTCATGATCAGCGGTTTTTTTTTTTGACTTTACGATAAAACTTGGTGTTAAATTTTTCCATTTCCGTCTCCCTCCAAAGGGAACGCGATTAGTGTGGTGTGTTGTGCCATAGGAGCTTCTTTCTCCTGTTCTGTCCAGCCCAGCTCGTGTGACTCAAAGGTTTATCATGGCATATCCCTACATTCCGTTTGAGAAAACTCCACGAGCAGTGGTTTTCACGAAGGATGGTGTAGCATATAAAGCAGATATTTGGGTATGTCTCGTGTTTCATCTTGATTTCACCGATTAGGCGTGCTAACTCCCTCCCTCTAGCCGATTGATTCGGATCAACCTTACAAAGCACGGGTTATTCTTCTCAATAACCCGGGAGAAGATGTGTTGTTGTTTCGTCGGGCTATTGACGTGCTTACGGGGAATGGGTATGAAGTGATGTATTACCAGTTAATGGAGGCATATGACGACGAGGACCAGATACAAAGAGAAATGAACAGGATAGTGAAGATGTGTATTGACGATATTGATTCTCAGAAGGATATTCCAAATCATAAGATTCACTTGCTTGGTCACTATGTCGTTGGTGCTAGGGCATTACACTACGGAATTGATGGCTACTACAAGCATAGAATCAAAACCATTGTGGCTGTGAACCCTTTGATCCAGACGAATAGTGGGGTTTTTGGAAAGAACTTGTTTGGACAAACAAAGACAAAGCTGCTGGCACGGCTTCACCCAAGAGCTACACTTGATTTAAATCTGGCCAACACTCTTTTCACAAAGGATTCAAATTGGTTAGAGTTTCTCACCGAGCAGAATTACAATTTCTCCAGACTAACAAACATACATTTGAGAAATATTCAAACTGTATCGAATGGCCTCACTACGAAGAGCAAATCACGAAAGTTCAACGTGAAAAATGTTCTTGTGATACAAAGCTTAGAAGATCCCTTGTCTAAGGCTAAAGTGACTCACCAATTCATTAACAACACGGGTGCTGAGTCTGCCTTCCTACTTGAGTATGATAAAGGCCTAAACAATCTTTATCTGGAGCGAGAGAAGATATTTCAGCGCCTCATAACAGATCTCACATCCTGGTTTGATGAGAATTGATCCAGTTATGAGCAGGAATCACACAATTGTTTTAATGTCAAATCCACAGCCTCCCAACCGAGAACTGAATTACCAAGATTATTGATCTTTATCTTTCTTCTTCTGACTTGAAACATCAGCCTTTTCCGGGCCCTTAATATCTGTCTGAATGCCTTTTCAATTTCTTGAGCTTTCACATAAACAAGTTCAATCTCCTCTAATCCCAAAAACTTGAAAATTTCTGACCTCGTAGTGAAAGATACCCTAAGTACGTCTTCCTCGTCTGCAACAGTAGCGCTGTCGACTCTATCCATGATTAAAATGCTGATTGGATTTAAATGTGGGGGTTCGTTGATATCATGCTTCACACAAAGCTGATTCATCAAGGGTTCAAATTCCACAATCACTCCTGATACGTCAAAGCGTTTATTATCTACTTCTTCGATGGAATTGATCTGTCGTATAGGAAGCGTTTGGGACTCATCACTGGATCGTACTCTCTTCTGTCTCGAAGCAGAAGGCATATAGTCGCTTTCATGCTCATCATCCGTTGGTAAATCTGGAGGTGATGACCTTTTGAAGGCTCTTTTCATATCCGGAGTGCTCATGATTGAAGTGTCACGTCCCATTAATCGGGATTCTTCCTCCTCATCGTGTCCTTCATCTTCCTCTTCCATATCCATCAATGGTGCCAAATTAGGATTCAGTGCTTGCGTCATAGCCGATCTGGGAATTGTAATACGGTAAAACCCGCTTTCATCGGTCAATATACTTGGTGGGATCATTTTTAGTGCCATCTTATAGACTCGATCTTCATTAAAACGTAAGTTGTTGAGTCTTGGGTCCACCAGTTCCAATTGGGCACCTCTATCGAACTTGGATATAGCTCCCTCTAAAAACCCCTGGAAACTTTTGATCTTGAGCTTGAGTTTCAAAAAAATGCCATATTTCAAGACATTGAATGAGTAGTGTGGGAAAAAGGAAAACCCTCTGACATCTTTATATTGCTTAAGAAATCCTTCAAAAACATCTTTGTACATCACAACTTGAAGCAACTGATCAGGTTCAAATCTTTCATCCGTCGAGCCGAAATAGATATTGCTGTTATATGAGCAACCCATTAGTGGGTTTGATGAAAAGTCTGTCACGTTTAACCGTACTTGCGCTCCCCATGCCTTCACCGTCACGAGAAGAACAGTCACAGAAGCATAGTAATAGGTGTTTGTATTGGGAAGGTCCGCGAGACTCTCATACCGTGTGAATTGCGGGAGGTCAGACATATAGCTAAGCAGCAGTTTCTGTTGATGAGGGAGATGAGGTTCCAAATTGGCAAATACGCGTAAAACTTACCCTTTATGGACACTTACCATATTTGGAAATACTTGTTTATTTACCCTTGAATAACTTTTTTAGTTCATGAGGTGAACGGTGTAAACAAAGACGCTCAAACCGTTGGTAAGAGATGGACTGAGGACCGGATCCAGGATGGCGCCTATAGAACTCAAGGATATTCGCGAGGTGACCCAACATAGGCTAAGCAGGGTTGGCGAGGCTGCCAAGGTGGAGATCAGGGTCGTGATGCTCGTTTTCCAAGCCTGGTTCACAGACAAGCCATGTTTGAAACTGACAGACTTCACAAAACCGTATAAATCCAACATAATTGAGTTTAAAATCAAATCAGGTGCCAAAGCTGTTCTGAAGATGAAAGACTTGGAGAAATTGTATCCCGATGTCGCAAAACCTAATGGCATTGCTTCATTCTTTGAAGCAAACATGTTCGTTCTTGTAAGCTGTCTTGCAGAGGCATACAACGATATGCTAGATTTGAGGTTCATCATGAAGGATTTCACAATTCTGAATCAGGATCCTATGTCAGTTTTCAGTATGTCTTTGAAAGGGCAGACGAAAGTAAAAGAGCTTGTTAAAGGACTAGAAGCCAAATCTTTGCTCGAATCTGTGAGAAATAAGGACTTTGAAGGGATAATGAGCCTTTTGACGAGAAGGAAAGAAGAGAAAAATGAAAAGGAGGAGACCTCTTTCAAAAGGCCCAAACTCGAGCCAGTACCTACGCCATACCATCATACAACCGCTACTCTTCCTGCCAACCCTTTGTTTGTACCGCCTCCTCAGCACAAGATGAACTCACAAATCCCACTTTACTCACAAGAAGAGCGTTTAAGGCTGGACCTAGTTACGCAAGTAGAAGCAAGTGAGAGCAACGAGGGAAGTTCTATCGATTACGAGACAGTGGAAAACACGAAGAATATTTTCTCGTCTGCTGAATCTGGCAAAGAAGAGGGAGACAAAGAAAGTGAAGACCGAAAAATCCAAGTGGAAGATACCGTGATATACCCTTCAGTAGAAGCTAAATCACCGAGACCGTCGGAACCACTAGTAGTATCTGAAAAGGAAGAAATTGACACAACGACAGACTCCACTGAGCTCTCATGTAATGTGAATGCTATAGAGTCTATCCTACTCAACAAGAGATTTGAACCGGGAGAGGAAACACGGTTTCCTGGATACGTTATCGGAATTGAGCCACATCACATTCTCGTCATTGGGAGACCATTCGATGGTCTTGTTAACGCTACGAATTTTAGATTGATAATCTCAAACGTCACGAAAGATAGAATGGAAACATTCAAAGTTAACAGGAACTGTTTGTACCTTGAGTTTCGAAGCCGTGAAAAGATCCTGGAGTTCTTAGGCTATACGGATGAAGAAATTGAGAAGGCACTTGTGCACAGGGACAAAATAAGGCAGAAGATGGAAAAACTGGTTGAGTCTCAAAGAAGATTTGAGTTCCAAATCATACGGAAACGGGTGCATTTGAGTAACGGGCAACAAGACATCTGGGAATGCAAAAATAAGCTCGATGAGCTCTTAGATGAGTAACATAGAGACCAGATCATAGTATAAAGCCAGGCTCCATATGAAGATGCTTATAAGTTATAGCTTGTGATGGTTAAGAGCACTTCGCGATGGAACAACTAAAAAAAAAGAAAAAAATAAACAAAGGGAAAGGGAAAGGGCCAAAAGGGAAAACCGCAATTTTAGTACTCAGCGATACTTTTGACCTTTCGATTGCGCACAAGTCAATAGATTTATTTATATTCAGAGCCATATCAGTTCATAATGGGAACCTGTCTTGCTGTCATCAAAATCATCGGTACCACCTCACTTGGCCTCTACGCTGGGGTTGTTGCCACCAACACCCTTTCGAACTATGATATCCTTGTACACGTGTTGACTACAGCCAATGCTGTAGACTTGAACCGTGCAAATGCTTTAATCAAATCTAAGATCAAAGAAAACTCGATTGTTCTCACTGTTTTGGGCTCAATCTCAACAATTGCCTTCAACTTGGCATATACACAGGCACCAAAACAGTTCAAGCATCCTTATCTGATATACGCGTCCTTAGTTTTCCCACTATCGTCTGCTATTTATTATGCTTTGACAAAGGGTGCTGTTGTCAAATATTTCCAGCTTGATAACTTGATATCCTCAGCCAAGAGGGAAACAAAAAAGCCAAAGAATGTTGTGAAATCGGATCTCGATAACTCTATTTATAAAGATTTAGGTGATGACACGTCGAATGATGGCCGTTTGGAAGATGAAGATATTGAGGATGAAGTGGAGTTTCATTTGAATCAGACGCAGGCCAGATCTACGTTGGATAGAATACAATTGTCGAACAAGATTGTCAGTGGTGTTAGTCTCGTGGGATTTGTCATTGCAACAGTAGGGTTGTACGGTGACTATTAGTCAATATACCTTTATCACGCATTTGGAGTCGTCCGATGTTGTGTCATAAATACATGAGTTTATTTACAATTGAGAGTTTACGTAGCTATAGATTGAATTGAAATTAAGACTGAAATTGCCTCTAGTCTTACCACCCATGATGACATCAACTCGATCATGAAATGTGGCTATCAGCCTATCACAGGTGAATCCTGATAATTCCACCTTGTGACATGGTGTTAACTTATTGCTCGAATCGGGGGAGATTTGTTGCATGAGGATTATATATCTGTCAGTCTTATCGCGCCATCACTGGAACGCTTATCGGGAGGCGCTCGCGATAGTCGAGAGTCGAGAAGATGGGGACGCTCTGGACGGACTTTCCAAACACCGCCGTCCCACGCTCCAGGGTCCAGCTATTTGCTCATTGACTTTGAGTCATTAGCACTACAATTCACGTGAGCTTAGCTTAATAGATGTTGCCCCACAGGCTTACGATTATGAGGTGATATGCTCGTCATCAATGATCATGAAACGCACGTTATATATATGACTCATGTTGAAACTCGAGGGCCACCCAATTTTAGTGCCGATCGGGACTTCGGGACTTCGGGTCTCGGCTGAAGACTTCAATCTCGGGACTGGAAGCATTACCACCGAGCTAGGCACGGCCAGGCTGAGCCTCCCGTCTAAAGTGCTCCACCTAGGCCTCACTGCCCGCCCGCCCGGCCATAGAAGGATCTAGAGCCTCAACTCGAAATCCGCAAAATAGAGTCATCCCGGTTCGGGACACACCCAGATACTGATAAGGGATGATCAGTTCCCCCCCTATTGGCACGCCACCCCCTTAAATACCAACACAGATCCCACATCGCAAACTTGTTGAAACCACTCCATCTTTTGTTAAAACCAACCACTTAGACGAACTGTTCACACGCTCTCCGAACATAGAAAGGACATTTTGGCTCTCACCTTCACAGGATTTTTTGATTTCTTTCTCTCTTTTTCTTTATCCGGGGCCCAAGCATCGCCACAAGATCTCTCAATTCGACTGTTAGAGGTTGAGCTTAAATTATGACCGCCGCTGTTGCACGCCAACCGATGATGGCTCGTCAGGAGCTTACCAAGATTGACGAGTTCACTGCGTATGAAAACGGTGTGTTGTTACAGAACCGCTACAAGATGGTTGCTAACATCCAGGTGGGATCGTTTGGGAAGGTGTCACTCGCCAAGGATATTGTAACTGGTGAGAAAGTTGCCGTGAAGGCCATGTGTAAACAAGTACACGGTGTTCAGGCAATTGCAAGACATGAGATATCAATTTTGAAGAGACTAGGCCACCACGAAAACATATGCTCACTATTGAACTTCTTTGAGACTGAATCATACTATTTCTTGATTTTCGAGTACTGCGCTCATGGTGATTTATATGATTACTTGAAGAAGGAGTCGAATCATTTGAATCCGAAATTCAAAAATGGATCTGCAATTATCTTCAAGCAGTTTGTCAAAGAATTGATAAGCGCTGTTGAATATGCACATACTAAGGGAGTGTTCCACAGGGATATCAAGCCGGAGAACATTCTGATTGATGCCAATGGTTCTGTTAAGTTGACTGATTGGGGTCTAGCCACAATTGGAGCAAAGTGTTTTGAACCTTGCATAGGTACTGAGAAGTATATGGCTCCAGAGACTTTTTTCAAGAAATCCCAAAAACCTGGTCAATTGACATCGTACGATTCAAGACTAGCTGACTATTGGTCTATTGGTATCACTCTTTTGTACACATTGTTCGGGTCTTGTCCATTTAAGCTGGCCAATGTATCTGACGCAGGGTTTTCCAAGTTTGTCGAATCTCCTAAGTACTTGTTTACGTTGTATCCAAGCTTGTCCAACCATGGATATGAAGCTATCATGCAGTTATTACAGTTGAATCCAATTCATAGATCCTTGGACAAGTGTATGGAAGTTCTCACAAGGGATTATACACACTGCATGACATTGGAGCAAGAGATGGATTACTTTCTCAAATACGAGGACTCGAATCAAGATTCGTTTATCTTTGGTTTGGATGATAGCCAGATCGTCCATGGCACCACCACTAACACTTCTCAACACACTAATGACGTTAACGATGATAATTTATTTGCATTTGATGATGAAACTACTATTGTTGAAAAAGAGCAGGCTCACCAAACAACTCCTATCGATATCGCAACCACGTCTGGCTCGCTTGTTTCAAAGATGGCACCTCCTTCATTAATTGACTCCGACACGACACTAGGTCAGTCTTGGGCCGATATCGATGAAGATTGGAACTTGGATAGTATTAAGCTTGACTATGTTCAATCTGTCAAGAACTCAAAGAACAGTTTGCGTTCTGATATGTTCAAGAATTCTCCTGGGTTGAAGTTTGAGAAAAACTCTGTTTGGTATTGAAGCTATGGTTATCACTATATGATCACTTGACTTGTATTCCGTGCTTTGACGCTATTCTATTTTTTTATTTTATTGGTTCATTACGTTCATCACAGTTTCTCTTTTTGGTTATTAGATTGTTTTTCACATCCGTTGGTTTATCGAAGAAGGAAGATTCATGACTGGACTTGGTGTTATTCTAAATACAGTCCAAACTTTTCTCTCTACTGCATTTTTTTTTTTTTTAGGGGTTTTAGCGTCCAGCCCACAGGATGTGCTGAAGATGTTGTGTACAGGACATAAAGAATAATGTAAGTCCAACCTCGAATCATATCGGCGTAGTAGACGTGTATGTAGTGTTTCAAAGTGGCTTTCAATGTTAGCTATATTCAGGTGATGATTTATTTCAACTATGTGCAAGATGGATAGAACAAACCACACTTTCTTATGTACTTGGTGCTAGATTCCCACCAATATTGTCAATGAAATCTTTCTTATCCAACATTTCAAGATTTTCAACGTTATGAACCAAAATCTTATCATTATCTCGATTCAATTCGAATACAAATATCCCAAACATGACCCTTTCGAACCCTGTTTTCTGTTTCTCAAACCCGTAGTCTTTACTCATAAGAGATCCAACACCATCTTTCAAATTCTGTAAAACTTTAGAGATATCAAAACTTCCTAAAAAATGTGATCCTTCTCGTGCTTGTGAACTCTTATCGGCCTTAACATGGAAACAACCATCAAGACAAGTTCTCCAATGTATAATCACTTTCGGAGACCCAGGGTATAACCCATAATGGCTCTCACCTGAATCGTCCACCTCAAGATCTGTGATGTGGAGCTTCACGTCAGGATGCAAGATAAAGCTGGTGAATATCAGTTGTGTTGCCTTCAAAGTCGTTATATAGCTAACTGAGCCTTTGATCATGGGCACGTTAGGATGGATGCTTGGTGCCACTCGTAGTATGATGTCCTTATCGAGCCGACTCGTCTCAGGAACAACATGGAGAGCCTCCGGGATGATAAGACAGAGGTAGTCTATCATGGACCCCAAGTTTGCCCTGCGCTTTTGCTCGTTGATGTTATGGTTGGAGCTGAAGGATGCGGAGGAATAGAGCAGCAGAGGCAAGTGCGCACGGTTGTGGTACGACACCACCGTCGAGGGCAGCCGTACACGTGAGAACCTTTTGATCGGGAGCATCCAGTTGATGAGCCAAAACGGATTCCAATATAAATATATATAGAATTAAACCGTCTTTTGGATTGATTTGATTGTGTCAACCGGTGCAGACACAACCCGCTCGCAGAGTCAAAAAAAGTCAATACATTTATATTGGGCCATATATAAAGGAGAAAATTTTTGAACAATTGAACAGTTTGAGAGTATCACTTGATTGATTTAGAGCCCAAAATGTCATTTGACAAGTATGAGACCCCGTTGTCCTCGCGTTATGCGAGCGAGGAGATGTCCAAGGTATTCTCGTTGAGAAACAGATTCTCCACTTGGAGAAAGCTGTGGTACAATCTGGCCATCGCTGAAAGAGAGCTCGGGTTGGAAGCTGTAACCCAAGAGGCAATCGATGAGATGGCTAAGCACCTTGAAATCACCGACGAGGAGATCGCTGCTGCTTCTAAGGAGGAGGCCATCGTGAGACACGATGTGATGGCCCATGTTCATATATTTGGTAAGACATGTCCTAAAGCAGACCCTATAATCCACTTGGGTGCAACATCGTGCTTCGTTACGGATAATGCTGACTTGATCTTTCTGAGGGATGCTTATGATATCGTGATTCCAAAACTAGTCAACGTTATTGACAGACTATCCAAATTTGCTGAGGAGTATAAAGATTTACCAGTGCTTGGTTGGACCCATTTCCAACCTGCACAGTTAACTACTGTTGGTAAAAGAGCCACTCTTTGGATCCAAGAGTTGTTGTGGGATCTGAGAAACTTCGTCAGGGCCAGAAACGACATCGGTTTAAGAGGTGTCAAGGGAACAACTGGTACGCAAGCCTCATTTTTAGCGTTATTCCATGGAGATCACGATAAGGTTGAGGCCCTAGACAAAAGAGTCACAGAGCTTCTCGGATTTGACACAGTATACCCTGTTACTGGTCAAACTTATTCCAGAAAGATTGACATTGACGTATTGGCACCATTATCTTCCTTTGCTGCCACAGCTCACAAGTTTGCCACGGATATTAGATTACTTGCAAACTTGAAAGAGGTCGAGGAGCCATTTGAAAAATCTCAAATCGGTTCCAGCGCTATGGCATACAAAAGAAATCCAATGCGTTGCGAACGTGTGTGTTCACTTGCAAGACATTTGGGCTCTCTTTACAACGATGCTGTACAAACTGCATCAGTTCAATGGTTTGAAAGAACTCTGGATGACTCCGCTATAAGAAGGGTTTCCTTACCTTCTGCCTTTTTAACCACCGATATTTTGCTATCAACCCTTTTGAACATTACATCTGGGTTGGTTGTCTATCCAAAAGTGATTGAAAGAAGAATAAAGGGCGAATTGCCGTTCATGGCCACTGAAAACATCATCATGGCTATGGTTGAAAAAGGTGCTTCGAGACAAGTTGTACATGAAGAGATTAGAGTCCTTTCGCACCAGGCCGCCGCTGTGGTGAAACAGGAAGGTGGTGACAACGATTTGATTGAAAGAATCAAAAACACTGAGTATTTCAAACCAATTCATGCTGAATTGGACTCATTACTTGATCCATCCACTTTTGTTGGTAGAGCCCCTCAACAGGTTGAAAAGTTTTTGCAAAATGATGTTGCCCAGGCCCTCAAACCTTTCAAAGAGTTGATCACCAGTGAAGAGGTAAAACTGTCTGTATAAAGCTTATTATTGTTATCATTAACGAGGACAAATACTCCGTAAGCACCAAAAACGCTACGATAGACATGCCATTGAACATCCAGACACCAACTATACGCGAACGCGGTTGATAAATCTGTGGTTGTGTAAGAATCGTGGCAAACAGCATTACTTAACTAATAGCTTGACGGTCACGGGGGCTTCAATATGTGTTTCCAAGCTTACTGGGACGATACCAAGACTAATCACACATGGGTATCCTGATTGACATTCTTATACCGCGGCGGCCCAAGTCTACGCCCCTAATACTTATACCGGCTATATTCTCTCTCACAACTTGCTTGCGATCTTCGGTGGAGAAGATGAGTCAACCCGTAGAATGTCAACTCAGGAAGTAATGTCTCATTTACACCCATCAGTTTGATTGAGTGATGACCTTAACAGATGTATTCAACAGGTTACTGAAAGAGGAAGGCTCTTGCCTGGATTTCAACCCTGATGACTTGATCCCTCAGCTAAGCCAAGCTCATCCCGAAAAATTTGACAAGGTGTGGAGTGATGTGTCACAGAAGGCCAACGATTTCGTTTCCTCAATTACTAATAAGGAGGATGTCAGCAGGTTTCTTTTCAGATACTCCATGCTATTCCCCCCAAGATTTTCTCCTACGAACATTGCGAAGATGACTCAAATCGTTGGAGATGATTTATCATTCTTTAAGGACGAAGATTTACAAGATGCACCCAACGTAAAACCTTTCTCTCACGTCTTTTTTGAAGATAGATCGATTGAACTTGAGTTCGTGGAGGATGATACCCTTGAGAAGCTTTTTCTTAGAGCTGAAACCCATGCTCAAAATCTTTCATTTGGTGAGATCAGAGATTCTTTAATTAGAGATAAGAGTCCGGGGTACTCTCAGGATAAAATGCTTATATTTTCGTTCCCTTACGAGCAGTTGCAGAGAAATTTTCATGAAAGTATATGTGTCTCAGAAGGGTACATACGTAATCACACGAGACTTTTTGATGCCTTGGGGACTCGAGGGAAATTTCACTACAAGAAGTGTACTGACTTGCAATTTACGCTCAATCGATCCGAAAAGGCTAGATTATACACAAAATCTGGAATATTTGCCAATATGCCCCATGATGTTCTTGATAGGATTGAGTTTGAGCTATTCAACGATAATGATGACAAAATTGAAAACGATGATGACTGTGACTCATCTATGTGTTTAGTGCCAATTATTTTTGTGAACCCAAATATGTTGCATGAGATGTATAGCGCAATCCATGGAGATGAGCAAGCATTGATGATATGGCTGCCTTTTCTCCACGCTTTTGGCGTGGGAACGAAACGAGTGATTGTCACCGATAAATTTACTTTTCTATCCTTTTGTCTTGACCTTGATATACCTGGTCGAGTTTACTTCAAGTTGTTTGATTCGAACACTACCAAATTGACTGTGAGAATGATCTTATTTGCAATCATTCACGACGCATCCGTTACCCACCGTGAAAGATTGCTTCAAAGCGAGAAACGAAAGGTCAAGGACATTGCTGAACTGATGATATCCAAATCAAGCATCCAAAAGATGGATGCCCTAGCCACGGCGAGGTTTTTCCGAGACATCACTGAAGAAGCTTCAGAGATACTCGTTGGTGATTATCAAGCAAAAAAGCTGTACATGGGAAATTTGAAACCCATCAACCTTCCCATTGGAAAATTGATAATTATGAGTTGCGAAGATTTCCAGAGCATTTTTTTCGAGAAAGGGGTGGCCTTCTTGCCTCCACCCAATACACGTGAGGTTTTCATCAAGATCTACGATGGTGTACACCTGGAGCTGAGCTGCCTGCTCAACTATTCAAATGACTCGCATGGAACAGCTCTAAAGAGGGCCTGGTTTAATGAGTGGAATGCGTATAGTCATATCATTCAGTATAATCGCAAAGTTCAGGATCACGAGCTCAAGATTCAAACAGCCCTTATTTTCAAACGTGGATATCTCGATATCACCCTTAATGGAGTTCACTACAGTGGTGCATTCATTGCTATGGAACCGCTATTGGAAGTGGACTTCGAAGCCCGTACGTGGGAATTAGACTCAAAAGAGCACGCTGAACATCTGAGGGCTGGCGTTGAAGTCTTGAAGTCTCGTGAATACCAACTAAAACATGGACACTCAAGAAGTACAAATGTGCCCATTATTGTTGATTATGGGCATGCGCTGGCTGCCGGTGAGGTCCCATGGTCGTATCCTGATCCAAAAAAATTTGCAAAACTAGCTCGCACCCCTCGCAAGAGTAATATGTTCAAAGAGACCGCTAGGTTCACATTCTTGAGAGATCTGAATAAAGGGAATGAGCCTGTTCTAGAGGCTGATTTTGAGGCACAAGTCACTGAGATGGTTTATGTTGATAAAGATTTCTTTCTCGATTCAAAGGTGATTTTACTCAAAGCAGAGGCTTTTAGGAAATTCTTTTTGAGTTCAAGAGACGAGGTCCCCGCTGATGTGGATGAAGTGGTTGTGAAAATTTATGATGGTGTTCGTGAAGAACGGTCTCTCTCGACACATCATTTCGATCTAATTTCTCTGCGATCAAGCTCTTTAAAGGATTCTTTCTTCAATGAATGGAGAGCCTATCAGAGAATCTTTGCATGTAAGGAAGCTGGCGTTCCGGAGGCCCTGATGATAAACACGCCGCGTATATATAAGCGAGGATTCTTGAACGTGAAAATCAACGGGAAACACTATACTGGAGGGTATCTGGCTATGGAGAAGTTGACGAAAAGACCTAACTTAGAGAGTCATCAAAGCCTTTTTGAAGAACAACGTGCTCTTCTATGCAAGATTGGAATTCGTCATGGATATGTGTGCCTTGAGAACCAGTTCATAAAGGGGAACCAAGCGATCTTCATTGATTATGGGAACTCATGGGTGAGTACAGAAGTACCCATAAGGCTTCCGGAATCAAAAGGTCGTATTTTCGAAGGATTTCAATGGCGTATTCCATCTTTGACAGTATACACTGGTGGAGGAGTACTGGAGCGCCCCAAATGCAGACTTTGGATGCACCACAGGAACCTTTCATCATGCGATCAAAGTTACCATAGCAATTGTGGACCGTTATTGGACACTGGGCGCCCGTGTAAACTCAGAAAGATGAATGGTTATAAGGAAATGGAACTCAAGTAGCAATACAAGCCAAACACCACTGACACACTAGATCGCTATTCGTGAAAATTGGGTGAGAGTTTTTCGACGATCCCAAAGAGATCAAGGAGCAGGCTACTTATCCTGATACGATTATCTTACTTACCCTTTGAAGTTTGCTTCGCTGACGAATCAGTATACATCATCATTGTGCCGTGTGGGCTTGCTCTGCGTGTGCTTTAATCTCACACCTTCCTTTGCATCTACAGATAGAGTCAATAAGCTTTATGAAGACCTTGAAACCTGAGGTTAGCGCTGGGTAAAGTTGTAAATAGATAACTATTCATATGAAGCTCTCAAAGGTTGCCTAGTGCTCTTTTGAAAATGGCCGTCAACAACATCATTATTGTCAAAGGTGTCCCACCGCCATTAGAAACGTCACCCGCTGAGTTATACACATAATAATGAATTGTTTTGGTCTCATGTCCACCTCCTTCATTACCAGCTGAGTTGGATGAATAAAGTTAAAGCACATTAAAGCCGTCGGTTAAAATCTGATGTTCGTGCTTTGCAACAAGTAGTTGAGCAAGTATCTGGTCCTCAGTGATATTATGTTTTTCACCTCGCAACCTTCTCTCTAGGAATTTTAGCGAAAAGTTTTTTATACTGACCCTTTTGACTTCAATAACAAGTATAGGCACTCGAAGCAATGATATCACCATGTTCGCTTTGACAGAACATTTGCTCCCAGGCACTGTCAACTTTTATTGACAACTGTGACTAATATTTGTCTCGTAGCGAGCTAACCTTTGAAACATTAGCACAAGTTGCGTAAACGAAGCGCGCTGGAAGTACAATTTTGTATCATTTTCACTAGCACCAGCCATGAATGGAAATGGACGAAGTATATGATATGCCCTGGGGTCATGAAAGAAGTCTAACGCCGTGTCTGGTGCTTTACGGATGCTTTCTTCAACAATTTTCCCTACTTCGACCACCTGGTCCACCAATACTTCATGAGGAAGAAGTTCCCAGTGTAACCCAATAGTTTGCTTTGGAATCAAACGGTGAACTGCTTTTGAGACTCTGCTTCTTGAAACTGACTCCCCTCATGTTCATTAACGAAAGCAAGTCCGAATGGTATCAGAACAAGTTGAATTCTAAATCGAAACCTAATGGCGCTAGTTCGGTTTGTCTTCATCAACTCATCGTGATACTTAAATGCTGCTGAATAGATATTTCTCTTAGCCGCTCATCGGTGACTTCCGAAGGGAGCTATGGCATCTTTTTCAAATCAGCTGCCTCGAGGATTTGTGTACAAAGCCGCTCGTCAGTGACCAGAACATCCACCATAGTGGTTGAAGATGAAATCAGATGTGATGCGATGAGAATGATGTTGAATGTGGCTTCAATGTTCCGTACGCTTGTCCTTTGTAAATGGTGATTAGCCGCCAACTGAAGCCGCCAACGCACATCAAAACTTAATGGGCAGCCATAGAAACCTCAAAACTTAATGGATGAGCTTCAGTCTATTGTTGGTGGAACTTGCATCTCTCAGAGGGCAGGTACTCGTTAGCTAAGACACTCTTTCCACTCGGTCTCTGCCATGAAGTGCTCAACTCTCGAGCAAACGAGTCTTCAGTGTTCACCACACACTGGAGCGATATATGGGATGGCAGGAATCTCGAGAGAGTGGATCAAATTCAACAATTCCATGCTAACATAAGCAATCGACAACAGTTTCCCCAGTAAAATCAATTTAATTCACGATCCGCTGCAATTTTCTCTAAAATGCCTGAAAACTGCGTTCGGCTGCTTTTTCAAGTAAGTCTCGGCAGGTTCTGGAGACTCGGATTGTGTGGGATTCCACCGTCACAAAAAAAAAATTATATAGGCCGACAGGGGGGGTTTCAACAGTGGAATCTATGCCCCTTTTACCTTTCTGCAAGAGCCCATAGTTTCTGTTCATATTGTCTATAAGGCCGGAACACGAGTACGTCCAGAGTCGTTTGTGCTGGCTTCCTTATTTCAAAGGAGACTTTGTGTTTGTGACCTCGTTTAGTTCAACAAGCTCACGGGTTCTTCGACCTCACTCCTCAAAGTGCCGTATCACCCTCAGTGGATCTTCAAAGAGAAATGGCTATTTCAGTATCATATCGATATGGTTTGTTAGCGTCGTTGGCGATCTTCATCCTATGGCAAATCATTCCCCTCCATCATACACATCATAGAGTCTCCATACGAAAGCGCCAAACCTCAAGCTCAGAGATCATCAATGAGATAGTGAAGCTCTCAGAGGGTTCCAAGGAGCAATATCTCCATATTGAGAAAAGAGAAGAAGGGAATAATGGAACGACGAGTTCAGTGACTGCCTCTTCCAGTTGGAGTTCTGCGAACTGGGAATCCAGTAGCTCCTCGATAATACAAATCTCATACTCCACCACACAGTTGAGCACTTTGAGTTCAGGAAGCATAGTTACGTCAAGTTCATGGAGTACAGAAAGTGATCTTTCATCTTCTATTCCCTTGTCATCATCATCGTCGAGCGCTTGGAGTCAAACCTCGAGTGAGTCATCAGTGAGTTCTTCTTGGTCGTCGATAGTGTCAAGTTCAATACCGAGCTCAACATCTAGCTATATATCCTCTTCAATTTCATCTCCCACTGAACAGCCCTCAACCACAGATGCTCAGTCGTCTTCGGCAACACCTTCTGCCACAACTAGCGTTGGTGACGGTGTGACTGTTATCATCAACTACACTACCACTATCACAGCTTCTGCATCTGAGCAGTCATCGACAACGTCCTCATCCACTACAGCTTCTGCTTCTTCTACGGCAATTAACAAAGGTACCAAGACATCTGGACTTTCGAAAAAAGATAGAAACATTGTTATTGGGTGTGTAGTTGGGATCGGTGTCCCATTGATTGCAGTCATATTGGCCTTGTTGTATCTAAAATTCCTGAGAAACAGAGGAAAGCGCTTCATCAACAGCGAAGGTGAGCTTGTGCATAGGGACAAGAACAAAGTTGACGAAATGATTGACGAGAAATTGTTTGATGAGACTGTTGCTGAAGATGATAATTCCCATTCTAGGTTAGATCTCTATGATGACGATACAACGGTACAGGGACAACATAACACTCCACCGAATACTGCCATCAATTTTTAGACAAGTTGTTGTCCTCCTTTGTCACAGACTAATAATATCATACTCCCTCCCCTCCCCCCTTGCATTGAGGCCCAATTTGTATCCAAGAGGATAAAGGCTCAGAGTGACTGACAAAAGAAAAAAAGAAGCTCATACTAATTACGCTACATGGCAAATCTTTGGGATTCGTTAATATTAATCACTCCTAACATGAACTAATTATAATGTGATCTAAGTTCCTGTAGGCATGAATTGTTATCTGACCATGTTCCATTGTTAATATCTCATGAAATCATTTGCCTAATCAATAAGAATCACAGTATTGATCAACCAGAGGCCCAAGAGAGATCAGAGTCTAACGTCCATAAAATTGTGATCATAGCTTTGAAAGAAAATCACACAACTGTAGTACGATCTACATCATCGTATGGGGTCCTCCGTGTCGTGGCAAAGTAATGAACTCACTTACAGTCCTGTGTAAGGTCCTTTATAATACAGGCAGTTATAATACGTGCAGTCAAAAGTAGAGAGAGAAGTTTACGGGATTGCCTCTTGTTATATATTTCCAAGGTGCCCTCAGCCCTTTGGGTACTAGAAAGTTCTACACATATGCAAATGCGTACACTTGGAAAAAGTCCCAAGAGTAAAAGCCATAAGCCCCCATAAACGATAATAGAGATCGATACAGATATCTAACAGGAATGATTAGCTGATATAATCTTCAGCTATAGAAACCACAGATCTCTCACTATTGAAATTTGAAGAGACTTGAAATCTTGAAGAGTTTACAAAACGGACTTTGAAGCCATGACGTCATAAAGCCTAGGAAATTTCTTTGGGTTATGTGCCCAGGTTTTTTTTTTTTCCTTGCTTCTCTCTCTGAACTGACAAAGATGTCTTTCAAAGCCTTCGAGATGAACCACAATGCGCATATACAACTTGATCACACAATGCTATGCGTGTAATTGAAAAAAGATCATTCGCCACTTCTTCGCTCCCCATAAATGCGCTCAGTCTTCGAGCTCTGTCCTACGCTTTTTTAGCACAGTCTACTTCCATCAATCTCTACTCCATTGAATCCCAAGCGTTGATAACGTCATATGAAGCCCACAACAAACCCATCAACTCTTTAACGTTTTTGAACTCGACTAATTTTGCCACTTGCTCGAACTTTATCACCATTCATGATATCAGTCACGCTGAGCCTTTAAGACGGTTATTCCAAGATTCATCCGCGTTCAGAATAACACAAGTTGTAGCCCTTAACGAGGACCTTTTGGCGAGTTGTGATGAGAATGGACATGTCAAAATCTTTGATATGCGTCAAAGGGATATGTATAAACCTATTCAAGATTTCAAAGATGCTAAAGATGCCTTGAATTGTATGTGTTATATGAAAAACTCGTATAATTTACATGCTGGAGGAAGCGATGGGAACCTGTTGACGTACGACCTCCGAAAGGGATTGTTGATCACAGACAACATTGGTGGTGCTATAACGAGTGCATCAGTTTGTGAGAAAGGTGTTCTGATGAGTGTTATTGGGAAAGGTGTCAAACTCTTTGATGTAGCTCAACAGCGGACTTTGCAGGAATTTAAAAAGGAGAAAGAGGATACACAGTACAAAATTGATAGTGTGTTTGTTAGAGATTACATTGTGAGTGGATCAGAGCATGGTGATTTGTACATATGGTCTGATGATGTAAGGGATCGGCTAATAGTGAAGATTGTGGATGGGGAATCGCCAGAGGAGAATGTTGTAAATTGCATCGATACAAATGACAGGACTGTGTGCTGTGGAGACGGTAATGGATCTGTCTCGATTTTAACCTTGGAGTAACAATCTTCAGTATGTTGTGCTCTTTAATTAATGACAAATAGGAAGGGAGTACAGATACCAAAATGCTGGAGCTGTAGCACAACCCGGTAGCGAAACCTTCAAGTCCCTTCTCCACAAATGCCTAGTCAGTTGCCTGCCTTGCTGTATCTATAAAAAGATAACGGCCTATAGCAATTTTACGAGCTGGGGGAATTCCAACATGAGCGTTAACCCCAACCTGTACCCTTATCACACTAAATTTAGAATAAGCAAAAAGGCCATTGCTGCAAAGATCGAAGAGTCTAGGAGTTTTGAGTCTGATCGCTGTAGTTTTCACTTACTTTCTTCTGCGTTTTCTGCGTTTTCTGCGTTTCTTCTGTTCTTCTGTTCTTCTTTTCTGGCGCCGTTCCGTTTTCGCTTATCGTCAACAAACATTCTGCGCCATTACGTCAGTGTTTCTATTATTGTACGATGGTGCCTGAATGTGAAATTATCTTGTGGGTAAATAACGTGATAAACAACAGCCTTTCTCCCTCTCAATCTCTTTTGGATCCACGTCAGTCAACCACGCTTCCATCAAGACAGCCTAACTCGTACCGTAACAGTGCTTAAGCCGTCCATTAAGAGGCGCTTTTTCTTCCTTTCAAACACCATCACTTCAGGTGGGCGCAGGGGACTAAAAACCTGAACAGCTTTCCGACCAATCATTCCACCCATATACGCCCATTCCTCACACTCTCGATACCTTACCCCCCGTTACATAAACAAGTTTGCATACAATTCTTCAGAGCCCCCAGAGTTATACCGAATTCTCTAGTCTCTCAAAAATGTTTCAAGTGAGTATCAACAACCTTTTCCTCCGATCATGAGCTTCCAAGGATTGATTTGTTCCTTTATGATCAGAGCAGGCAACCCCCAAATCAAGTATCAACGGACAACTCGGTCAACGAGCTGACCAGCAACGAAAGGGGACCTCTTTCTCCAACTTGTTGAAGTTGCTTGATTTTCTTAAGGTTATGCAGTCAACAGGGCGCAGCCCATAATATTTATATAGTGGGAACTTCATTCTCGCTCTAAGCTCATATTTACTATATACGACAAGGTTATGACTAACTTCAAACAGAACATCAAAAACTTGATAAAGCATTCAAAACAGCCCAGGGATCAATCAAAGTCGAAGAAATCCATACAGTCGAATATGGATCGACATCGTGGAGATTTGAAAGGGACAAACACCTTACCGAATTATAAAGAACTCACACCACGTTATGAAATCCTGGCTAAGGTTGGTGAAGGTGCCTTTTCTAAAGTTTACAAGGCTTTTGATAACGAAAATGAAAGGGAGGTTGCAATCAAAGTTATTGACAAAACTCCAATGAACTCGAGTCAAGTCGATGGGATCCTAAAAGAAATTTCGATAATGCGTCGACTTGATCATCCAAACATTGTTAAGCTGTACGATTTCATTAATACGAAAACAACAACTTTTTTAGTCATTGAATACGTTTCCGGAGGTGAGTTATTTAATCAGATTGTTAAACTCACTTATTTCTCCGAGGATCTATCACGTCATGTAATCGTTCAAGTGGTTAAAGCTGTGGACTATTTGCATTCAGAGATTGGTGTGGTACATCGTGATATCAAACCGGAAAACTTACTATTTGAAGAGATAGCATATATCCCTAATGATAACCCAACAAAGCATCGACAATCTGATGATGAATCTAAACTCGATGAGGGAAAATTTCAACCAAATATTGGCGGTGGTTGTGTTGGGCGTGTTAAACTTGCTGATTTTGGACTGTCCAAAATCCTTTGGGACTCAAATACAAAGACTCCCTGTGGTACTGCCTCATATACAGCACCGGAAATCGTAAGAGATGAGTTCTATTCCAAAATGGTTGATATGTGGGCCGTTGGATGCGTTCTATACACTTTACTTTGTGGGTTCCCGCCGTTCTATGATACGGACCCTGTGATTTTGACTCAAAAAGTGGCTCGTGGTGAATACACATTCCTTTCGCCATGGTGGGATGAGATTTCAAAAGAGGCAAAGGATCTCGTGAGTCATCTTTTAACTGTGGATCCTAGGAAAAGGTATGGACCAGACGAGTTTTTGAATCACCCTTGGACACTCAAGAATTCACAGCCAACAAAACCGGCTTCAGACGCACCAATGTATCAAACAAAGAACGAATCGGTACTAAGGTTTGAGGAAGTTATCCCATCTCACGCTTCAACAGCAAGTTTAAGCCCAAGAGCAGAAGCACTCAAATTCGCCCTGGATACAGGTATCAGCATACAAAGAAGAACAACACCTCTTAGGAGACTTTTAGATGAGGATGAATATTTCGATGAATCCGATGACGAAGAAGAGGTTGAAGAGGATGAAAGAGATGATGACGATGAGGATGATGACGATGATGGAACAGGTGAAGACAGTTATGTGTATGAAGTCAGTGATGATGGTAAATACGTACCCAAAAGGTTTGAAAATGGCCTCCCGTTAACACCATACCATTCCTCGTTGAGGAAGAAAAAGGAAAAAATTGAAACTCAGCAGTATCATTTCAAGGAAATTGATGACTTCAACTTAAAGTTCGATGGGAATACGTTACTAAGAAGAAGAAAGATGTCTGGGAGTGTTGCATGCGGGCCACCGCCAACCTCCTGACGTTATCAATCAGGGGTACAGAAATGCACGGTGAATGTAAACAGCTCTGGTTGATTATTGTCTTTTAGCATCTACAGTTCATATTAGCTGAAGCGTCTCACTTGATTAATAGAGTCATGTAGATTTTAACTTTTCCTCCATCTCTTCTAATGATCTGCATTCACGATTAGTCAGGTGTAGATATTTGAACCTCCCTAAAAGTGAACTCAAAACTCATTCAAATCATCAATGCTTACTATGTTGACATCACTTTTAAAGCTTTCTGCGTAAACTTTCCTACCATTTGGTAAATCGTTGATTTTTACCCGTTCTTCTCCCTCTTGTAAAGTCTTTACAATCCCAGCTTTCAAATGTCTTTTCCCGACCCTTAGCAACATTTTGTTATCATCTATAAGAATCTTCCAAAGCTCATGATTTTTCCCAGAAGGCACATCAATCTTTGACAAGTTGTCTGTCCCAATATCGAGATTATTTGGATCTATTGCCTCACGTTGGACGTTAGGATTCAGCAGTTTTGCCACCTGACACCAAACAGGGTTATCAAGCAATAAATATAAGCCTTCCATTATGAGTATTCTAGAGCTCGAATGTATCAAAGTACCATACTGCGTAGGATCGTGCTCAGAATGATCAAAGCTTGGTATGTAGATATCGGGTATATCAGTGATAGCTGTATCAAGTACAGCGAGTCCATCAGATTTGACAGAAAGCGTCTCTTTGATGTTCTTAACAAGTGTCACAACTAATGAAGAGTCAAAAGTGAAGGGTGAACCCCTCCTAAGAATAGCAGTCTCTGAATCTTTAAATTTGCGTAAAACTCGCCGCGGAAGGTGGAAACCATCCATAGGAATAACCTGTGCGAATAAATCATCCTCCATATTTTCTGCGTTACCGTTAGAGCTATTATTGATTTTGTCATTGGTATGAGTGATCTTGATTGCCGTATCGTCACCTCCTCTTCCTCTTATAACCACACCATCGGGTGTCTCTTGCCTCGTCGGTACATAAGATTCGTCTTCCACGTCAATTAATGAGTCTTGTTCATATAAAGGCAGATTGTCGTTGCATTGAGTTAAGGAACCTCCTCTCAATACTATCTGGGAATCATGACGGCCCTTCTTATGGTGCAGATCATTAAGAATGTCGGTCACTCGCTGAGCAACCGTTGACTTGCCAGATCCTGGAGCACCGACGAGCAAAATGACGATTCTATAATTACCGGATTTTTCCAGCAGATTGAGGGCTCGAGTGGCAAGCTCCTGATATGTAGACTCCATCATAAGCACAAATGGCATGAAAGTGGGACAGTTTGACAGAAACTCAAATCCGTTTGATGCAAAGGGCAATTGAGCAAAGAGACAGTAATCAAGGCTTCAGAGAATGTGCTCGCAGATCTCAAATTCGTATTTCCCATCAAATCGTCAGCACTGGGTTGTTTTTTCGACGGCTTTGATTAAGTATATGATTTCGATATCAAGTGACTCCAAAGATTGCAATCTGTAGAAAATCCGTTAAGGGTGCCCCTGGAAAGGTTCAGCTGAACAGGATGAAGACGTAGACAACACTACTGCACCAACAGTCTCAATGACAACCCAAACAGAGAAACAAGTGAGGTCCCTGTCCACATATTTGTGTTTATCCATGCGCCGGGCCTTTGTCAACCTTTCGTGCGGCGTGAACCGGAATGGCAGATCGGGTGAAATCGGTGAGCCTCTGGGAGGTGTCTGGATGGTTGTGTTACATAAGCGCGGGGCAGAGGTTTTTTTTTTCGCAGAAGGCGGGGCAATAGTTAGCGACAAAGGCTGAGATTTCCGATTATATCACGTGATATATCACGTGAGTTTATTTGACCGGTTTATCCTTCACGGTTTCTTCAAAGTTCACTGGGTGTTAAACAGAGTCGAGACGAGACCTTAGGAAGCGTACTTTCTTGCGTTTTCACAGGTGATTACATTATGTTGAGAGCGATTACTACTTCACGGAAATTCGGAGTTTTAAGCCTCAAAAGACTTGGATCCACGCTTGCCTTTGTTGAGGCCCAAGGTGAGAAAATCACACCAGCCTCTCTTTCCTCACTCAGTGCTGCTAAGCAACTTGGAAATCCAGTGGTAGCTATCCTTCTTGGCTCTAATGCTAAGGCAGCTGTGCCTGAACTGAACAAGGTCTCTGGTCTTTCCAAGGTTTTGATTGCTAACGACGCCAAGTTCGATCACAGCCTTCCAGAATACCTTTCTCCTGTGCTAGCTCAGTTACTCAAGGGAAACGATTACACTCACTTCATTACGCCAGCTACCGCCGTCGGTAAAAATATCCTACCAAGAATTGGGGCGCTTCTAGACTTACAGCCCGTCTCGGACGTCATCAAGGTGGAAGATGCTACCACTTTCAAGAGACCTATCTATGCCGGTAACGCCATTATCACCGTCAAGTCTAAGGATTCCAAAGTTCTCATCTCAGCTAGATCGTCAGCATTCCCACCTGCTGATCTGACCGATTCTCAATCATACCCAGTGGAGGAAATACCTGTCTCAGTTGAGCAAGCACCAGTTGAATGGGTTTCTGAAAATTTAGTCAAATCTGAAAGACCAGACTTGGGATCTGCTAAAAGAGTTGTTGCTGGAGGGAAAGGTTTAAAGAGTAAAGAAAACTTTGACCAGCTTGTCTTCCCACTTGCAGATGCATTGAATGCAGCAGTCGGTGCAACAAGGGCCGCTGTTGATTCTGGGTTTGTGGATAACTCGTTTCAAATTGGGCAAACTGGTAAAGTGGTTGCACCTGACTTATATATCGCTGTTGGTATATCGGGAGCTATTCAACACTTGGCTGGTATGAAGGATTCTAAGACAATAGTTGCCATTAACAAGGATCAAGAAGCCCCAATCTTTAACGTTGCAGATGTTGGTCTTGTAGGAGATCTGTTCGAGATTCTCCCAGAGTTGACAGAGAAAATCAAAAATTAGATAAAACATACAATAAGTTATTCAGTCACGCTTGTAATTTCTAAACAAAATCCTTTGCTGTCACTGATTCTCTTCTCTCTCTTGCCCTTTCCTGGCGTTTTCTGTGATGCTTGATTTCGTTGTTTATCTTGATGTCATTCCATTTTCTACGAATGATCCGCTTATACTTGCGTAGTGACTTTTTGGAGTAACTCCATGTTATCAAAATCAAGAGGGCAATGCTGAAGGGAACTGCAATCTTCCAATAATAACTCACGTTGTGATCCAGATTTCCAAAACTTTTGAAATTCATTCCGTAGTATCCTGTCCAAAAAGATAGAGGCAAAAAGATTACCGTGACAAGAGACAATTGTCTCATGGATTCGTTAGTATCAGTGGATATTGTATTGAAAAGAAGAGCAACCAAGTTCTCAACTTTCCCCATCATTTCTTCAATTTCACTAGTGAATGTCACTGTATGGTCACCAATATCTGCGAAGTACATATCTGATAAAGGTGATATCAATGTCGCAGAACTTGGAAGCGATTTTTGCAATAATTTGGATTGCTCAGGATGTGAAGTTGCTTTGGAAAAATCCCTTAAAGAGTTTATGAGAGAAGTGGTGGGCATTATGGTCCTTCTAAGTTTTGATAGCTCACCTGACATCAAGTGCATCATCTGAGTTCTACTGAGATCCGGGTTGGTCATAATCTCAACCTCAAACTCACTGAGTCTTTTTCGATAAGCAGTTATTACAGGGTAAGTAACGTCAACGATGGCATCCAAAACACTTTGAAGCAAAATTGATGAATCACATGTAGTCCTCAATATTGTTTCATCAGCTCCAATTCTTGAAAGTATAGCGCTCTCAATGTCATCTCCTGAACTCTCAAAAAATGAGATTAACGTCCCATCTGGAACTAAAAAAAATGAACATTGTTCTATTCCAACCAGCAAGTTCCTGTAGCTCAAAGGTCTTTGATCATCCAACAATTGAGCCCTTCTTTTGCTATATGAAGAAGGGTAGAAGGAATCATTTAATCTCCTAATCTCATGCAGTTTGGGTATTTTTGCAGTTAGCGATGAATTATCTTTTTCTTTCTCTTCTGGGACATTGTAATTGTCCTCATGCTTACTGTAATCGTACAGATTCAACCATTGCAAAAAAACATCCCATTTTGATTGTGTTGTTTGATGATTGTGATTCTTTGTCTCACGAACAAGCTTGATCAAAGGTAGAACTCCAAATAAATGATTGGGATACAAATCAGTTTTTGTCCTTTGTGGGATATCAATCATATCCTCGATTGATAATCTATGAAGATTATACTTCTCTCCAATGGCAGCTATAGCCTCCCATGATAACCCATTAACGTTGATCCATCGTACTTTTGACCACTGAGGCCTTTTATTTAAAACAGTCTTCAACTTTTGTACGCTCTCTTGTACCTTCACGCTAGCAGCAATGGTGGACTTTTCTTGAAAGTCTGAGACGCTGCTATCCATGTTCTCTTGGATATTTGTAAAGACTTCGAGGTGTTCAACCCTATATCTGTCCTTGTTATAGTCTGTGATTGTGATAGCTGATCCTATAGATGATAGGATGACGCCTGTCGTATTGATATCAATGCCTGGTTCCCATGAAATTCTTTGCCTTGCGGCTGTAGATGAGTACGCAGAGTCTGAGTATTTTCTATTCCTACGTTTTCTCCTTTTCCGTTTCTTTGCTGTTGTTGGGTGTGATGCGATGGGCTCAATGTCATGCATTTGCTCGATATTATCGAAAAGCTTGGTACCTCTGCGCTTCAATGGCTCAACTTCAGACTCATGACTATGTTTCGACTCGTTATCTGAATATTCATCGCTTTCATTTGTAAAATTGATATCATGAGGCAAGTCCGGAAGTGCTGGGTCAAATGAGTCATACAAGAAGGGCATTTCAACCACTTCAATAACTTTTGGATACGCCTCACCAAGCTTGAGGCCCTCAAAATTTGAAAAGGCTGAAGCATAACAACCATACGTCAAAATCCAAATCAACTTCCTAATGCAGACTTCCGAGGTTTTGATGACGTAAGCGTAATACCCCCGGAAGTCGCGCAGCGTAGGGGACTGGCAGACTCGGAGAGCCTTTTCGATTACTTCCCTGAAGTTTGAATACTGTGAAGCACAGTTGTCAATTGCGAGGACAAAAGTCACAGAATCAGTAGAGTAGAACTCCTGATCCCTTGGAAAACATGTCAGCTCCTAAAGTTTTGCAATTCTCTCATGCCCCAGTGCACTCGCATTCCTTCTCTCAGGACCGCAAGATCTTAGCCATCACGAAGGACACCAACGTTGAGCTGTACGACCTGTCGGGTGCGAAACCTCGCTTGATAACCACTCTTGCTGATCACGATAAGACTGTCACTGCAGTTGATATTTCGATCCATGGCCGTATCGTTACATGTTCTCAAGATCGTAATGCTATTGTTTGGGAACCGTTATCCGATGGAAGTTATAAACCAACTTTGGTGTTATTGAGAATCAATAGAGCGGCAACATGTGTGAAATGGTCTCCTAATGGTTATAAATTTGCAGTTGGTTCTGGTGCAAGGGCAATTGCCGTGTGTTACTTTGAACAGGAAAATGATTGGTGGATTTCCAAGCACATTAAGAAGCCAATTAGATCGACAATTTTGAGCATCGAATGGCATCCAAACAATGTGTTGTTGGCTGCCGGATCTACAGATGGTCACGCTAGAGTGTTTTCCGGTTACATAAAGGGTATCGATGCCAAACCTGAACCTTCTCTCTGGGGTGAAAAACTGCCATTCAACACCTTGTGTGGTGATTTTATCTCTAGCAATGGCGGATGGATTCATGATGTTGCCTTCTCACCAAGTGGTGACGTTTTAGGCTTTGTTGCACATGATTCCACTTTGACCGTTGTTTATCCAGGAGGACAAGAGCAACCTCCAAGATCCATCCTGTCGGTATCTACAACATTTTTGCCATTCACATCGTGTATTTTCAAAGATGAAAACTCGATCGTCGCTGCCGGTCATAATTGCCATCCAGTGGTGTTCCAAGGAGACGAATCAAACTGGATCCAGGCTTATTCCATTGATGATCCAGCCAAGAATGCCTTTGCCGATGACGGGGAAACATCAGCACTAAACATGTTCAGACAGCTGGATCTGAAAGGTACAATTTCAGGCAAGAATGCTTCCAATTTGAAGACTATCCATCAAAACACCATCACGGAATTGAAACCATATCAAGTCGCTGGCGGTACCGTGTCCAAATTCTCGTCATCAGGCATTGATGGTAGAATTGTAATCTTCTCAGCTTAGAACTTTTCTAATTCATAAAGCTCGTTGTTGACTCCTGTAGCGCATCAATTTGATTGTTATTCTCCACACCTTCTTGTTGAAGAAATAAGGAATATACTGCCGCTTTAAACAAAGTGAACACCATAGCAATCTTGGATTCGATGACTCGTAGATTCTCCAACAGCTGTGGGGTGGGGCGTGACATGAGCGTCTCGATAACATGGGCCAAGTCATGGAGCCTTTTAGCTAGCGTTTGATATCGCTGGAGAATCTTCAACTCCAGTTCTGAGAGCTGATTTGATTGGGAGAAATCTGTTGTGAGTATTTCCAACATTTGTGATGAGAGAAGCTGAGAAAACAAGTTGACTGACGGGCTTAAAAGTCTTTAGAAGCGCGTATAACTTGTTTTTGACTTCGCGTTGAATGTACACATACATGTGTGGTGTCCGGGTGTTTTCTTATTCTATACAGCTCTATTTGAAGCATTCATTCACGCTCGATTGGTGAGGGAGCCGTGTTAACATCTTTGCAAGTGACAGATGTCTCTTTGTAATGCACAAGAATTGTATCGCTATTTCGTTAAAAGAAGCGTCTGGACGTTGTGAGAGACCTTCCCTATTTATATAATACAGGGCACATAACCAATCACCCAGCTAGCTCAAATGCGCAAACGTCCTTTGGAGGGACCTGAAATTCGGCTTGTGGGTTACTGTGAAAACAACTAGATTCTGGCCAAGTTGTAAAGCCAATTCTTACACGGTATTGCTAACAAGATGAAAGTTGAGCCACTGGATCCTACATCTGTTGTTCCTGCCCCTGCTGGTGCTAAACATACCAGAAAAGTACTGGTGAAGAAGGTTAAGCCCCCGGTGCCAATTAAAAAGTATTCGTGGATAGCTGGTCATGGGCTGACATTAGTGTTCGGTGGCATATACCTTGCCTTTTACATCTTGAAATGGTTTGTTAAATGGTATTGGATTCCGAGAATAGCTTATAGACTAGGTTTTATCGGCGTCATTGTCGCTTACTCGGTGACAATCATCACAACTTTTGGTGCAGTGATACCAGGCTATCATACTCTTTTGGCTACTGAGAATTTCCAGAGTCTTATTTTAGCAGTTGTATGGCTTGTCTCGAGACCTTCCGCTTTCAAATTGCTACCATATTATTCTATCGCATTGTTACAAATATCTTCAATGTTTAACTTGAAACCAGTATTGAAATTGCAGAACCAATTGGGTGATTTGATTGCACTTTCTGAATTGGCTGTTGTTGTCGCACTCCTCTTCGATACTTTGCTGTTCAGAGGGACTTCAGGGTTTGCCCTAGCAATTTATTTGATGTTGTACTGGCTAAGAATCAATTTCTCACCATATACACAAGCATATATCTTGAGAGTCATCGCTTTTGTTGATTCGAAGATCATGAAGAAACAAAAACCTGAACTCCAGGCCAAATGGGGCAAATTCAAGGATTATGTCGAGTTCAGAAGATCTCAAACGAAAAAAGTTTACGAACAGCATTTGGATCATGAGCCTCAAGTTGTCGATACTACAGAACATAAGAGTGCTGGTAAAGTTGTACAAGAGGGCGAAAATTACAATTTGGTTGGCCAGAAAGCACCAAAGCAGGAGGATAAAATTCCTCAAGGTGTAGTTGTTGCTGAAGAGGAACAAGTATCGGCGATTGAAAAAGCTGACAAAGGTGAGGCTCCAGCTGGAATTGGTCGCACATTGGAGGAAACATATGACAAGAATTTCAAAGCTGGGGTTGCATCTCAAACAGCTGCTGCTGGTGCCGGATTCGCTGCTGGTGCTTATAGCGTAGGTGCTAAAGCTGGTAAAGAGGCAGCAGAGGCTTCCAAAAAAGACGCAACATCCTCCCAGAAACTGAATGTGGTGTATGGATCTCAGAACACTGGGTCTCAGAATTCCACCCCTCAGAAATCGACATCACATACTTTGGATCCAAGACAAGAGCTAATTAATAGCACTCAGAAGCAAAAGCAACAATATGAAGTTCCGGATTTACAGACAATTCAGCAGAAGGCACAAGCAGGGATTGCAAACACACAAAACGTTCGTTAACTGTACTTATCTTAATGTACTTTAAGGTTATGACTTCAACATTTTCTTTGAAAAATAGAATTAGGAGTAAGTCTACGATAGATATCTGGAAGGAGGTTCTGCATTATCTATAGAGAATTTCTAGTGTGATGGTTAGTTCACCTGAGTCGTTTTGCTTTATTGATTCAAACTGCGAGAAGGCATATAGTATCAGATATTTGAGCTTTTGGTATTTGGGTTATCTTCACGTATTCTCAGAAGCAGAACTGATAGTTAAAGTTATCATCAGGTTATAGCCTTCCCCACATGAATCGAAGATCTGTACGTACCTATTCGAAAAGTGCCAAACTCCAATGCGAAAAATCGTGGTTAAAGAAAAAAAAGCCTATTCAAAATAACATGTTAGTCAACGAGCTCGTCGAGATTTTCATTAGCTGACTTCGGCCACCCTTGAGAGCATTACTGCAAAAGAGTTCAGATGGTGATGCATGTTTTTATCCATGGCTCATGTAGGAACTCACCGGGATAAATATGGGAAATTTTTCATCAAGACAAAAACTCAAGGGTGACCTCATTCAGCAAACGGTAGTTAAGAACAGATCACGTACTATATGATTGGTTAGTGTGGGTTCACTTCAATAATAGCTCCAGATACCAGACAAGTTGAAAGTTCACATTCTCAAATCATAAACGAAGAATTCCTAAAAATTATTTTGTCCTGCATATACTTCCTCAGAGAGATTCCCAATAATGTTTATAATCATCTAAGAGAAGAACTTTCCAAGCCAGCATTTCCGGAACCAGCAGTGATGCTTACCATTCAGCATTCCACAGCCTCCGTATTCCCCACGTCTGTGGACAACCGATGGCTGAAAGCTGACCTTTTTGCAGAAGCAGAGAAAAAAAATTCACTGCGAAAAGGCCTCTATTTATACGCCAGCGGAACTGGGCCTTTATTTCTCCGGGTAACTTTGGAAGCGCCAGCATAGGCGAGTTAGGGCTCAAATCGCTTAACAAAACATCTTGATTTATTACACTACAATTCCATATCTCATTATACAATGTACATTACGATGTGCAACAAAATCACGAGCATTCCTCCAAGGCTTACTCGGCAGCAGTAGCACGGACGTAGATATATTGAGTGGAGTGTCTGGAGACTGGCTTGATCAAGTTCTCCTCCTCAAGGTACTTGATAGCACGACGGGCAACAGAACCGTTGATTTTGAGACGGTCAACAAGGACGGAGACAGAGATGTATCTGAAACTTGGAACCTCCTTTCTGATTCTCTCGATTTTCTCTTCATCAACAATAATGGCGTGTTGAGCTTTGTCTTTGACTCTACCTTTGGACCATTTCTTCTTGGACTTCTTACCACCAGCCATGGCGGCAGCAGCCTTGGCAGCTTTGGACTGTTGAATTTTTGGAGGCATCTATATCGACTGTGTTAGTAATCCATATCAGCAATTCCTAGGCTTAATGCTGTTGAGCAGTTGATTGAGATCCAGTGGGTTGAATATACGTCGTTGATCGAATTAGTGGGAAGTCATCCAATATTTCGCTCCAAGTAATGTAATGGAAGCAAGTATCGGGTACTCGCCATATTTGATATTTGGTTGTTGAAAAGGACTCTAGTGCAGTTCACTCAAATTCTTCCATGTTTTCTTGCCTCAAACCCTACTCATCTGCCATCTTCGATCATAATCGTCCTTGGTAATCCCTTTCTCATCACTGCTCAACTGTTCAAACACCGTAATGGCGTGTGGATTCACATACTTTTGCTGTTGTTACCTATGCTATGGTATAAGTAAGTATTCCGCCTATCATGGAAAAAAGAGAGCTGTTGATTTTTGCGTTCGGCAGTTGGGACTCTGCTAGTGTGGCTTTACCGATACGTTGACACCCGAACATTTGCTTCGGGCCGAATCTTTGCTTTTTCTTAAGCAGCTAAGCCCTACTCCAAGTCATGTGACTGTTAAAAAAATCATCCAGGGCTTGGTTACGTCAGCGGTCAGCAAAGCAAAGCAAAATTCATGCGAATGAAACAACAATCAAACAGTGTGAATTGAACCAAAAATCTATGGTCCCTTCACTGAGATCAAGCCTATTCAAGCTCTCCCCACTGATTCTCAAAGCACAGAAACCCTTCACAAAACACCGAAGAGTCCAGATTATCAGCCTATAAAAACTCGCCAAAAGTAGCTCATCGCTTACATAAGCTCATTACGGCTTCAATTTCTCACGAAATCCAAAAACAAAATAAACAAACCCGAAGATATCCAAGGTATCCCCCCATTTAGTTCTACAAGACACCCTTGCTCTCTCTTTCTTACACCCAATCTCTGTTGGTTATTGTGTGCGCTCTGGGATATATTTTGAAAACTAGTTCCACTCTCAAAATCTACTAGTAAACTATCATGTCAGGCAAACGAGCAGCCGAAGAACAGGTCACGAGGGAAACCCTCCATGAGTTTGAAAACAACGATGGAAACGACGAACCTCCTCAACAAACGAGAGCCTCGGCTGAAGTCCTCGCTAAAAGAAAAATTTTGAAGCCACGGGGAAGATTGAATAAAGGCGTCAATGCCGGAACAGCAGCCCCATCCTCAGGTTTCTCATTTGGTGTCAAACCCACCGAGACTAATGGCGAAGATAAGAAACCGAACCCGTTTGCCGGGTTTTCTGGATTCGGAAACTCTCAATCAAATGACAAGCCAGCTTTCAATTTCTCTCAGCCACAAGCAACTGAATCTACCGTTAAATCAAATACAAATGCTTTCAATTTCCTATCGAAATCCAACGAAGCTTCTAAGTCAGAATCATCCAACGCATCAAGTGTATTCAACTTCTTGAACAAGAAGGAGAATGCTATATCCTCATCCCTCGTGCCAATCAAGTCCACAGAGAAGGCTACAAAGATCAAAGCTTTGAATGATAATTTCTACGACAAAATAACGCAACAAAAACAAGCAGACCCAGTGTCTAACTTCACTCCGATTTTGAAAAGATACATTGAGTATTATGACAAGATTGATAGAGATATCGATATACCCGATGCCGATACTCAGGAGTCAGTACCTGCTCCAAAGGCTTTGACCGATGGGAAATCTGTACCATCTTTCAACTTTGGAACCACCGCCCCTGTATCCTCAAGCTTTTCCTTTGGCTCAACCACCACCAAAGAACAACCATCAAACGAGGAATCTAGAGAGCCAACTCCAATGGACGAATCCAAGGATGTTACCAAGGATGAATCCAAAGAGGTGATCGAAGTGGATGGATCAGACGACAGCGATGATGAGATCAAAGTTGAGGGACCTAAGTTTACCCTCGATAAGCTTCCAACAACATCAGACACAGTATTCAAGTTATCTCAGCAACAATCAAACGCCACTAACTCCCAAGGAACTGGGCCAAGCTTCACTTTCAATCAAACTGGCACAAAATTCGATAGTCCGTTCAAATTGACCAAGACTGAGGACACAAAAGAGCAAGAAAACAAAAAACTGGATACAGTGAAGTCATCTGGTCCCTCTAATAATTTTACGTGGAGTCCCGATAAACCGATCAACTTTTCAGAGCAAAAAGAGTCAAAGCCAGCATTCTCCTTCGGGACGCCAGTGGCAGAACAAAAAGCTGAACAACCCAAATCAAACTTTTCTTTTGGTTCCACAACTTCCGAAACCAAACCGGTCTTCTCATTTGGGAAGAAAGACAGTGAAACCAGCGAAAGTAAAGATAATTCTAAACCCGTGTTCAGCTTCGGCACGACATCGGGGAATCAAGATAAACCAGTGTTCAGCTTCGGTTCAAACTCAGTTACCTCCAAGCCAAATGGCGATACGCCAGCTTTCAATTTTGGGTCAAGCTCGACATCATCTGGCATTGGTTCATCGACATTCAACTTCAATTTTGCCGGTAAAAACAATACGAGCGCACCTGAATCCAAAACCGAGGAGAATAATGAGGATTCCGAAGCCCCTGAAGAGGAAGCAAACGTTGATTTTAAACCTGTTGTACAACTAACAGATAAAGTCATTGAGGAGAAAACTGGTGAAGAAGAGGAGGATGCACTTTTCACCAAAAGAGCTAAAGTGATGCTTTTTCAACCTAAGGAGTCAAACCCTTATGCATCGCGAGGACTTGGTGAACTCAAAGTGTTGAAGCATAAAACAAACTCAAAATGCCGAGTCTTGGTGAGAGCGGATGCTTCAAACAGACCAATTCTAAACGCCGCTATTACGAAGGATTTCACTTACAGTAGCATGGGTAAAGGGCTTGTAAGAATACCTGCAGTATCGAGTGAAGGCAAGATTGAGACCTATGTAATAAAGGTGAAAACGGAAGAAGACGCGGAGAACTTGTTGAAAGCCTTACAGGATGCCCAAAAGTGATACTTAGAGAACTACAAAGATACCTTTTGCTGACTGTCTGAATAATCTGACTGAATCTCTAGGGGTGACGTGTTTTATAGATCGAGTCGTAAATAATAATGTTTTCAACTTGACATCAGTTGTTTTTCAGTACCTGTCTCACTACCTTTATGAATTCCACTTCGTCGCCAACATCTAGATAGCTATACCAATGCTTATCCCTATCACCATTAAAATGTTCCAATGCACTCCAGCCAATAACATCCATAATCTCTTTTTCGCTACCATATAACTTGTATCCTATCTTCTCAAACAACCCCAAGACGCATCTCCACAGAATTGTGCTCCCCTCAAAGACAAAAATGTCAATGATTGCAGAGACAACTTCCATGGACAATAGGTTTGAAAAAACTGGCTTCAGAAGAGGCTCAAGATACTTTTTTGGTTCCATTTGGAGCGTGTTGTGGAAATGGTCGTACAAACGTGGATTTTTGATGGCAAATGTTCTCAGGAAAGATTGAGACTCAGCATTGAATTTGTCCCACGATTGTGTGTACAAGGACCTCAAAACAGGCCTCTGTACTAAACCACAGAGAGCGTGAAAAGTTTCTTCAACTGACTGTATGTTGTAGAGTAATACAGCAGCGAGGGTAGAGACGCCGCGTTGATAGCCACTAAACTGATCAAAGAGTACACAGATGTAAAGAAGCTGATCATAGAGTGGACCTTGCTGGAACACACCGAGGTCAGGAAAAGTTTTGGCAATATCTGTACGTATCTCTGTAACGAGTGGAGACCCTTTTCTCAATACAGCGATTGCAGAATCCTTCAAAGCCTTCAATTGTTGGGGGTCCATTGATTCGGTGGTGAGAAGTTCAACCCATATCCATCTTCTCAAACTTGGCGGAACACCTCTCCACCACAACTCTCGAGTCGACGAGAGCCTTATTTTGTTTCGAAAGTCAGGGATCACTTCATTCTTCCATATTGAGAGATCCTTGGCTCTGAGCTTTTCTCTCTCTTCGAATTCTTTTAGCCTTGTCCTCTCATATTCTACTTCAGCCCTTATGGCACGCTGTTTTAACGCTTCAACCTCACGCATGTGCTTCTGCGCCTCAGATTTCTCCTTAGGTGGCAGATTTGTTGGTCTTGTTCCTGTAAGATATTTTTTTTTCAACTCGCTTGTTGAATCAAGGTCAACTCCCTTCGGTCTTTCTAATTGAGAGAGAATATGTCTTCTCATGGCAGCCTCCTGGGATGCTAAAACGGTTTTGCTTTTAGAAAACTCATAAGTCAATCTTTTCGCTTCTTCACTCATTATATCTAGCTCGAAATCGGAGTTTTGATCACTGTATGCAATGGAGGAACTCATTATCGAGGAGTTTCTCGTGGTATCTGATTTGAAACTTGAGAGTTTTTGATTGACAAGTTTTTGATGCGAGGCCAATTGCACTAAAGACTGGGACAAAGGCACGTCAAATATAATGGTTGAATCATCGAGCTCATCCTCTGAGTGATCGATATTAGATATGTCTTCAAGATTTTCCTTCCGAACCTCTCTATTCTTTTTCAATTTCTTGGAAGGAGAATAGCTGGGTCTTGGAGTCTTCTGCGGATTACTCCGTGGATTCTCCGGCGTTTGTTGCTTGGCCCGTGATGATTGAAGGGGGTCATGGGAGTTGTTGTTCAGCAAGTGAGATCTATTAATAGTATCACTTGAGACCCCTATACGATGATGTCTTCTCTTGTACAGATATCCCAGAGAAGGATGAGAAGGTATGGTATTTGCGCTTATTTGATCATTCAGGCTATTGATATCAGCATCCTCGAAATCATCATTGTCAATGGTCGTCATGGCTCTTTTGTTGTTGAATGGCCTATTAGTTTAGTGCAAAGAGCTCACGCTGGTGTAGATTGGGTGGAGAAGAGGGCAAAAAACGAAGGTGAGTCCAATCGGTAGAAGCGATTTTGTAGCTAATCCTCGAGGCAGCAACTAAAAAATGCGGAAGAAGAATCAAATATGGTGTGAAGCTGGAAACAGCCTTCTCTTTGTTTTGATTTGAGCCCGAATCGAGAAAGGCTGTTGTGCGCTTATCAAGACTTAACCCGTGTGCTTTCGGCCGAGCCACGACTGATGAGGAAAGAAACGCGTAAAATTCGATGCGTCACGTTAGAATTTGGTTTAGCAGGGATCAAATAATTACGACTTGCGCAATTCTGGAATCTCTCTCCGTTTTTTTCTACGAAGTGGAGATGGAAGCTAAATCGTGCTTATGCTTGATATTTGAAGCACCTCCAAGGACCCTTAAATACTTGAGCCAGATGAGGTTTTGATGAGACCGAGACCGGTTCTATGTACTTCAACTCTTTTGCAAATACTTTTCGCATACACGCGTAGCACAGTTTTAGACTACTATACATTTGAAACGTCTTCTATGTATGAAAAAAATTCAAAACAGGAACAAACCTCAGGGTTGTCTACCACGTAACAATCGGGGAGATTATAAAAGTTATGTATGTACATTTCCGAATCTCCATATGTACAAAGAATGGGTCGGTTTGACCACTGATCAACAAAGGTGTATTCCTTCGATAGATTCAATGCAGTATTCGATTATGAAGTGTCTTATTTCTTGTCATTGTCGTTGGTTTTCTTATTGAGGAACTTGTCCGCAGCATCTTTCAAAAAATCAATAAACTTGGTGTGATGTTGAGTATTTTCATCAGCTTTAATCTCGCCGTTCTCTTGTGGTTTCCAATCATTTAGGCGTTTTGCCGTTGTGTCACCCAGTTGGTCCGCAAGAGCTTCCAAGAGAGCTCTTTGGGCCGGTGAGACAGGTTTTGGAATCTTCACTTTGAAATTCACCTTCAAGTCACCACGGTTTTGAAGCTTGTTACGGATTGGGAACCCCTTGCCCGTGATAGAAAGCGTTGTACCATTCTCAGTCCCGCTTGGAACTTTGATTCTCACTGATGGTCCATCAACAGTTGGAACGTCAACGGTTCCACCTAATGCTGCAGTAGTATATGGAATCTCTGCATCGTATATGATATTGGATCCATCAAGTCTGAATCGTTTATCAGGTTTGATGACCATTCGAATAATCAAATCACCTTTATAAAGTCTGATTCCAGGACCCGAAGTTGCACGAGGAGCATCACCTGCACCACCAACTCTCAGTTTCATACCATCGCTTAAGCCAGGTGGTAAGTCAACTTCTGTAGTTTTGCTGGTGGAAATAACACCTTCACCGTGACATGTTGTACAGGCATCTGAAGGATTAATAGTAACACCGGACCCACCACAACTCATACAAGTAGATGCCATTTGAAAACCACCCTGCATGTAATGTACGCTTGAGCCAGTACCACCACATGAAGCACATGTTGATTTCTTCTTCCCCTGTTTCAATCCAGTAGCATTACATGTTGTACATGTATCCCATACATCATATGAGACTTTAGCATTCTTGACACCGAAAAGGGCCTCCTTGAAGCTTAATCTTTTGAGCACTTCCACATTATCACCGCGTATTTCTTGGATGAATGAAGATCCAGATGAACCCCTTGAACGGCCACCACCACCACCACCGGTAAAGTGGCCGAATATGTCTTCAAAATTAATACCACCAAATCCGCCAAATCCTTGAGCTGAACCGAATGGACTACCAGATCCAAACGGATTGCCACCAGCAAACGGATTCTGTTGAGGATTCCCGTTAGGATCAAATGCGGCAGATCCGAATTGGTCGTATTGCTGTTTCTTTTCAGGATCGGAAAGAATCTCATAAGCGCCCTGTATATCATGAAACTTCTTCTCTGCTCCTTCCTCTTTATTGATATCTGGATGGTATTTCTTAGCAAGCTTATAATATGCCTTCTTGATGTCACTGGAAGATGCGCTCTTGTCGACACCTAACGTCTTGTATGGGTCATCAATGAGACGTTGTTCAGTGGCATGGAAAAGGCGTCTCTGATAACGATGCTTAAACACTCGACTCTGTCTTGTAAAAGATAACGGCGAAGCTTTTCTAGGAGCGCTGCTCAACCCTCTTGTCAACAATCTGCCAAATTGGCTATTTATCGATCTAGCAGAGCACAAGGCAACTCTCACCATTATTGGCCGTCTTTATTGTTTCAAAACTTTTTTGCTATTAAGAAAGATCCCAAACCTCTTGACGCCAAAGTGTTTGAATATATCCGAGCAAAACTTGTGAAGAGACAAATATGAGCACTGGCCACGTAAAACGGGAAAGAGGTAATTATGCTATTCTACCGATGAGGCTAATACCAGCTCTGCAACAAGTTTACTTAAGCGGATTTTTCTACGGGTTTCGAGAATCTGCTGGTTGGGGCACTGATGGGCAGCACTTAGCCTCGACTTTCGGCCCGTCCGTCTCTTGTATGGTGGAGCTACAATCATAGACGTTGAAGGGAGCGTATATACCCAGTCAGAACGTGACGCTTGTGGCCGTTGATTGTCTCGCTGTTAGGCTGGTGCACAAGATCTTGATCTTGTGCTTGATGCCCGAGCACGCAGTTGATAATCAAAGCTAACATAACATCCAGACACCGTCAAATGTATCCATTTCAACACCTACAGGGTGGTCCTGTGTATATATATATAGACAAGTGTTCATTCAATCTCAAAATATAAGCTCATAATAGGGTAGAAAAAAATTTGGCTCAAAATATCGTCGCAGCGTACGTACAGAGACAATAACAACAAAAAAAAAAAAAAAATGCATAGTAGTACAAATCCAAACCCACCATTCCTCCTGCATCTAAACGGGTAATCAGTTAACCCAAAACTCACCAAGCTCTCCACTGTTCACTCTTTTTCTTACTGCACGCGTTAACTGGATACCAACCTCGTACTTCTCCTTCTCTTTCCGATCTAAAAAGTCTTCCAACCTCGTGATAGCATATCTCAACTTTCTCAACTCGCTCAAATCTGATGAGACACTAGCTGTCTCAAGAAGGCTTTTCAAATAATCAATCTCCTTTTGTAATTTGCTAATCTTTCTCGTGAGCTCGTAATCCCTTTGTTGTAAAGCTTCGATCTTTTGATCAGCAATTGGATCCTCTTTAGGTTTCATCCCGATGAATTTGGGAGCAGAAGCTCTCTCACGTACTTTGGTAACTTTTACAGACGAACTGAAAAGTGCTTGTGATACTGATTTAGGTATCGTGGTGCTTGTGGCTTGATCCAGTTTTACTTCGTTGTTTGCCCCGGTATCCGGTGTAACTGTCTCTTTATGGAGAGACTCAACAGAGCTGGTTTCACGAGGGGAGAGTATTGTAGAGTCAGGCGTAGAGTCAGCAGATGTTTGAGTCAATTGCACTTTAGGTTTGATAGGACTAGATTTTTTGATTTGCTCAACCTCTTCGAGAAGGATGTCTAATTGTTCATCTGTAGTTTCCGCTTTGGCCTGGTCACTGTTGTCTGTAGCTGGGGCTCTTGCTTCGAATTGATCATTTTCAGGAGTGACTGTCTCGGTCATGGTGTGTCGAAGCCCCGAGAAGTGCCAGAGGTAGCGATAGTTGAAGCAGCAACAAGTCTCTCTCAAGAAACACTTTTCCGAGGTAAACAAGGAAACCAGCCAAATTTGAAAGGCGCGTGCGCGACGCGAAAAAATAAACAGGACGACCCCTCTAACATTCAGGATATCCCGAATTAGAGAGACTTCCTTAAGTTGTGTGTTGCGCGTACCAAAGTGTTGTCCATAATTCGATTTCGGGACAACGTCATGAGGAAACACTCTCCCGGTACAAAAAACTCTTGGAAGGGTAGGAGAGCATTCTTACCGTATTGAGAGATCACGCACAGTCTCTACCAAATAATCTCACTGACACAGAGAGCAACAATTGAAGATCGAAGTCTATCTCCGCTGACTCTGAGCAGATCTACACCACGTGGCTACTCACTCACTCACTCACACATACACCCCTTATAGAACAATTGAAACTAAAATGGCTGATAAGTTCCCGGAAATTGCCACCGATGTTCCAGTGGAACAAGACGACCTAGGAGAGGATTTCCTGTCTAGAGAGAAGAACATCCTTGGAGATGACGCTGAACAATTTAAAACTGAACAAGATGAAGAGTTTCTAAATCAGGATAAAGACGACGAAGTCAAAAAATTTGAGGAACAGTTCCCAAGCGTAGTAGATGACGCTACGACGGGAGAACAGGTAGAAGAAGGTGATGAAGATGACTATGCAGAACCTGTCTTCAACCCACCACAGACAGAATCAGATGCCGTTAAAGCCTGGAGAGAACGTTATCAATTAGAGATCCAACAGAGAGATGAAAATGATGCGAAGAAGACGAAAGAGACAAGAGAAAATGCTGCAAAGGAATTGGATACCTTTTACGAAAATTACAATGCCAAGAAGGATGAGAATATCGAAAAAGTGAAAGCTGCTGAAAAGGAATTTTTAGAGAAAAGAGATGAATTTTACACTAAAGGAAATGTTTGGACTAGAGCTCTAGACTTGGTTAAAGACGCTAAGGCAAATCCAAGGTTTAAAGAATTATTGGAGGCTAAAGCTAGGGCCACGAAGGAATGATTTGGACTAAGCTCTTTGCTTTTGCTAAAAATTGCCACCTCTAAATGCAAGGAGTAATTCGTTAGTGCATGTTACATGAAAGTTTACTATTATTATGATGATGTTGTGGGTTCCGGCGCTCCAGGACTAGTAGCAGATGTCAAAATATGTCACGCATTCAATTGTCTATTACTCTATAATTAAACGGTAGCTCTATTCCCGCTGATCCCTGAGATATCAAGGTATGTGTCTTTTATATCCTCTATACGTCTAACCCCAAGTAGTCTCATTGTCAATTCAACTTCCTCTTTCAAAATTTCAATCACCTTTAATATTCCCTCTTCCCCGTAAGTTTGAAGTGCGTACAAAAATGGCCTTCCTAGACCAACGCCTTTAGCTCCCAGTGCTAGCGCCTTCACAACATCTGAGCCTCTTCTTATTCCGCCATCAACAAAGACTTCAATCTTATCATAATACCCTTCTTTCTTCAATGCGTCAACAACTTCAATGAGCACCTCTATCCCAGAGCGGGCAGTGTCTAGCTGTCTCCCACCATGATTCGAAATAATGATCCCATGAAACCCCATCTCTGCAGCTTTCAAAGCATCCTCTTTGGTTTGTATGCCCTTAAGAACAATTTTAAGCTCCGTCTTCTGCTTGAGCTTTTCAAGATCGTCCCAAGTTAGAGAGGCAGTGATGGCTTCAGGCATCTTTTCAAAAGCGCTATTTGCAATAACTCTTCGCTGCGACTCTCTTCTCCCCAGCTGTGCAGTGTCGACTGTAAAACAGAGAGCTTTAATCTTGCCAGTCTTTTCCGCTTGCTCTATAGCTTCATATATGAGCTGAATATCGGTACCAACGTATAGTTGCATCCATTGATCCAAGTCATCGTCACTGCTCTCCGCACAGAGAGCTTTTGGCCCCACAATAGAGCGATGTGGGATCATGAACATAGTGCCTGTTTTCCCTGCTGCTCTTGCGAGCGGTTTTTCAGCCTCAACGTTATTATCGTAATGACTTCCAGCGAATGCAGTAATGTAGAAGGGGAATTTCACTTTAGAGCCTAGCAGCTTCGTTTCCAGTGAGACCGAGGTTACATCTCTCAGTATCCTTGGACGTAGATAGATACGTTGGAACGCTAGTTCATTCTCTTTCAAAGTGATTTCATCGGCTGCGCCAGTGCTGTAGTAAGACCAGGTCGAAGGCTGGAGAGTCTTCTCTGCAACGGTTCCAAAATCACGAACGTTGTAGATCTGCGAGATGGGAGGCTTCGTGTACGATGGGTTCGTGAGGTAGGACAATAGCTCGCTTTTGAGACTGGAAGGCAGCGATGAGAGCGGGTACACTTTGCCCTTGATGATGACGCTATCAGAGCCATCGACGGCCATCGATAACAGCAAAGAAGTTAACAGAGGCGATAAGTGGTCCTCATAAGTAACTTGAGTCTGTGATTATTGTCCTGGCCGGTTTTTTAGCCTGCCACGTCTTTGAGCGCTAATGGAACCCTTTTGGGAACCCGCACATTATATCAAGAAAGGTTTATAAAAACATTCTTTGAAAGGGTTGTGGATGACCTTTGTACTAAGGCAATAAGGAAAGGCTTTAGAATGAGACACTCAATGTACTACAAGGCAACTGACAAAAACGCGTGATGTTGCAGAAGAGAAAGATGTGTCACTCTCAAATGGCTTGATCAAATTATATAAAGAACGCTTTGCATATGAAATGTCAGGCCCATCCGGTTTGACCAATTACTAGCACATGACTCATCAGTAGGTCCCACCTCCCCCACCCCAGCGAGCTTCGTGCCGGTATGCTATTGGCACTTTGACCATTGACAACTGGTTGATGAAGCCTGCTGGTGGGTATCATGAGCGTCCCAGCAACAACTCTCAAACCCACGTTGAGCTTCGATATCCTCATAGTAGGAATGTTTATCATGAAACCCTTGTCCATAGATTGTCCTAACCGACCCGATAAATGCCTTCCAAGCCCTCTTCCATCTGTTTTTCTCTTGATAGTTCGATCTCCAGGCATAACTTAGACCACTCGCAACACGATGCAACAAAACAACTCCAATCCCAGCAGTTCCAACTGCGCCTACGATTAGAAGGCCTCTGATCCAATACTCCATTGCTTAGATCGATAACCAGTCCTAATCTGATCTGCAATAATATGAATACCTGGCTTGACGTTTGTAAACCTCTAGAGGAAGGTCAACGAAGTACGAGTCTCTCTACAGGATTGTAGCTTGTTTTTGTCTGTTTGAAGGAGAAGGAAAGATTTCTGATACCTACCTGGTGCAGAAGTAGACCTCCGTCTTTGTGTCACTTCGGACTTGCATTTGTTGTCACAAAAGAGGAATTCCCTTTGCTAAATAACTCCAATGGGAAGCACACAGACGTAAACACACGGGAATTTTTGCCTACATTCGGTGGCATTGTCACAATTTCATCCGAATTCACTTTATTGTGTCATAGAAATGATCACCAGAACATACTGTACTCCCAACAGTTGAGAAGCGAGGTCGGATCAAATCATGCCAATTTCCACGGAATTCCGCAAATCCTTTATCGATTCGAAAAACCCGCTTTGAGGAGGCATTTTATTTACCCAAGTGCAAATGCAAATTTGTACAACTCATGCGCTTTGATCTGCATTCTTGTTACAGGTCGGGAAATTATCCATCTCCCGCGTAGGTAGTGCTCACGACTCTTCCTCTACACCCAAGTGGTGAGCTGAGGGACCCCATTACAGCTGCATTTTGAAGGATTATATAAAGGATCGCTACGTTGCAGGACTTCTGATGATCTCACATCATATTAGAATCAACAATATGTGTAGCCTTCTGCAATATGAATGAAATAGCTGAGTGATTTCTGGAATTATCCTGGCCCACCAAATTGGCTACAACCTTATGACACCGTGCCCACTCTCAGCAGATCGATGGATGGCGGTAAGGGAAAAAAAAAAAAGGATGCCATCCATTCAATAATATTAGCATTTCCCTGCTTATGTAGATATAAATATTGTGTAGATTTTATACTTTCCAGCTGTGCCTCATGATCTTCCCATGTGCCTATTGATGAACCCCGTGTTATAATATTGTCGTACTCCCTGCATAATAATCCTCCTAAAAAAAAACAAAGAAAAAAAAGAGATAAAAAATCGAATAATCCTAATATTTGTGTGACGTGAATTGAATAAACTTGTGTGACGTGAATATCCCACTCCTCCTCGAAAGAATCTTGGGGCTCAAATTCTTTGTGTGCTTTCCAACTTCTTCTTCAAAGAAGATAATCTGTTTGAGATGCTCTCAATATACTTCTCCACCATTTCTCTGTCCTCATCTTCCAACTTCTCTGTCACATCATCTTGATCTAACAATGCCTCTAGCATCCAGATGGCAGTTGAATAAGCCAATTCGCACCCTAAAAGATCGGTTCCATTCATCTCAGACTTGGCTGTGTTTTTGGCAATCTCCAATGCCCTATCATATATCAATCTTTCAGCATGAATCTTCTCCTCGGACTTTGCAGCATAATCAGGTTCCATTTCAGCAAGTTTCTTCTGTGCTTCTTGAAGTTTCATCTTAACAAATTCAGCCTTTTCAAGAACCTCATTGAAACGCTCCCTTATCCACTGCACAATCTCATTCAATCTCGGGGACGGGCTATTACTATTGTTATGCCACCATTCAGAAGCAACATTCATGGCTTTGGCCAAAAGGGATAACGTCTTAACATAAAGCAAAACCGCCTCATCAGCCAACTGCTTCACAACTTCAGGCGGTAGGTTGCAAGTATCATCACTGTGCAGTTCCGCATCATCTTCCTCGATAGCATAAGAATTTGAGGACGGTGGGGATGGTATCAATTGACTGAATTTGACCTCAGCAAATAGATTTATCACATGTGCTTTCGTTGCTAAACTTTCAAGCTGAGAAGTAATATTGTCCGAGTCCTGGTTGGTCTTGAAAGAGTTATAGTTGATGATCTGGTTGGTCGAGTTCAGTATGATGTTGTTTGTAAATGAGTTATTTGAGCTGTTGATAGTAGATAGGGCATTCCCCGTTGTGGCAGTGATATTGGTGTTACCGAAAAGTCTCGTAGATGCCAGTCCTAGCGCTTTGGATAGCGCGTTGGTTGGGGAAATTGAAATAGATACCCGTCTCTCAAATGACGGACGTCTTCCATTGGAGGACCCACCAGATGAGCCCCTTGAGGATCGACGACGTTGCTGTGTGTAATACTGGTTTGGTAAAGCGATAGCACCAGCGCCAGTGCCTGCATTTGCTAACTCGTCGGCCAATGCATTGACTTCCACCGCTGTCTTTTCCACAACAACATACTCTCTCTCAACTGCAGGATCTGACGAGACCCCTCTTGTGTTGACCTTGAAGCTTGGCTTTGGTGCTCCTAATTGAGATGACCTGCGGCGTTGTTGTTGTTGGATTGTCTGTCCCGAAATCGGTTGAATATCCCGTTGTGTTATCTGTTTAACAGTATTCTCCGCCTTCTTATCATCTGATTCGACATCTTTAGGCGTACCTGACCGTGTACGAATCACCTCTTCTTCTTCATCATTATCCTCTGCAAATTGCTCAACCCTATTATTGTTTATGATCGCACCCTTGCTAATATACTCGGAGATGAACAAGTTTTCATTGACTTGAGATGGCTCCAAGTTGATGTCCTTATTGACACCATCGAGGAGTAAACTCAAGTCGTAGTTGACAATCACATTGTCAAAGAATTCATTGAAACCCATTCTCTCAGTTGGCTCAAATTTCAATAATGAGCAAATCAATCTCTTGATTTCAGGGTCGACAGTGTGAGCAATAGCGCTTGGAAAATGAATTCTGTCTTTTGCCCTCTTTATCTTGTTAAACAACTCTAAATGGTTGGCTGCCCTGAAGGGTGGTCTACCAACCGACATCTCGTACAATACGGCACCCACTGACCAAAGATCTGCTTTGGCCGTATACTTCTGATAATTCAATATTTCGGGCGCCATGTACAATGGCGAGCCGCAAAGTGTCTCAGCCAAGCTTGTGTTCGGTAGAAATCTAGCAAATCCAAAGTCGGCAATACGTAAGACAGGCAAGTCAGGTAACCCAACAAACCCTTTTTCATCGAAAATTTCCTGTTGAAAAACAGGAGGTGAAAGTAGCAGATTCTGGGGCTTGATATCTCTATGAACCAGGTTTTTTGATCTCAAAAACTGAAGTGCCGAAGATAACTGTTTCAAATAATTCAACACAAGGATTTTGTTTAATCCGTTAGAGTTCTCAGGAGACGGATACTTATTGAACATCGTCTTCACTAATGGGTGCTTTTGAATGAGTTCATCTTTTTTTCTGATGAAAAAAGACAAATCACCAAGGGAGCAATACTCCATAATCAAGTGGAAATGAGTATCAGTCTGCTGGTAGTCAAGAAGCTCCACAATGTGTGGATGTTTCAAATCCTTCAAAATGGAAATTTCGATCTCTAAATTCTCCAAAAGCTTCTTGTTCTTGAGTAGCGATCTCACAACAGATTTGATGGCAACGGGTGTATGTGTGTTCAAATTGACACCTTTGTAAACGTTGGCAAAGCTTCCACGGCCAATCTCCGCACCTACTTTGTAGTTACCAACGAATTTAACGTCGCTCCCCTGAAGGGGTACTGGTGACGGCGACATCTGTAATGTTTTGCCTTCTTGTAGTATGTTTCTTTTCGGTAGTGGTTATTTGTTTCTGAGTGATTTTTGTTTGTTTCCGCTGACACGAAGATTGGAAAGTGATGACTTATCACTAAGTAAGGGGTTTAAACGAATCAACGCTTAACGCGCAAACTTCCAACTGGAACGAAACGATGAGATCTGGATTAGCCTTCTAGGTGGCTCGTTCGTGATAATCTCTTGACAAAGTGTGGTTGGATCTTGCGTAGGTCAAACAACCAAAGATGACTCACAAAGGAGCAGAAGTGGCGTTTCCCTGATGATGGTTCCTGACTATATCGCAGTTGACGTCAACGATATAGATCTTTAGCCAGAGCAAAAGGAAAGAGCCTGTCTTTATTATGTGACAAGAGTTCCCACCAGTTAGTGAGTGTGATTATTCTTTGGTGGTTGTTCTGCTTCAAGCCAACTGCTGATTACTATGGAAGTGTTTTTTTTCTATAAAAAACCTAACTGATAAGACGGGCTTGGAAAGCGCGTTTTTTTTGCTTGCCTCGCGGGTTGTGTGTATCGTGACAAGCGGTAAATGGCTCAACGCTTGGACGATGAATATGAAAAAGGCAACCTTCAAATATCTCGGCTTGTGGAGACAGAGACGTTTATGTCTAGTCAGTAGGCAAAGCTTTTGAACAACTACAACACCAAGGGGACTTCACAAAATAGAAATGTATTGATTTCACGTGACTTGAGTGTATTGATAAGGACACACCCTATGACACAAAAAACTGCTAAATTCGCGATCTTATCAGCAACTGAATGCAACAAAAAAGATGTGAAAACGACACTAATATGGTAAGTTTCCAAAAGAGGAATAACAGACTGGTTTCGACATTTGAATTTTTGATGATGCCTGAGTACGTGCTTGACCTGCTTTCATCTGCATAAGTCTCATTCTAACCCGTTGAAGAAGGAATCAACGTCTGGGAATGCTTCAAATTCGTCCGGGATGTTCAGCTCCTGCTTGAAATATTCGCGTTGTACACCGCCGTTCCTGCTGAAGTGATATATCAGCATCTCAATATTGTCTGTACATGAACTTCCAATAGAGACAAGCGTCTGAAGGTCAGATTTTACGGCCTCCACCTTTTCTGTATCAAACACTGATGACTCCAAACTTCTGAGTAATTCATTGCGCTTCTTTTGTAAAGATTGCATTTTTGAAATTTTCTGATCAGTATCGCCCCTTGTTCGCTTCATTTTTTCAAGCTCAAGCTCTTTTTTAAGGTCCTTAACCATCTTCTCCACTTGCTCTAGCTTATTCTGCTTAGTAGTTGCAAGTTTTTTGAGCGACTTGATCTTATCATACTCAAAGCACCAGTAAACAATAGTGATACCGCATTTTTCCGCATTCACCAAACCATCATCTACCAGACTTTGCAAAAGCTCTTTGATCTGCATTGGGTGCACACCTGTAAACTTTGAGCCTTGGGTCTCAATCTCCTTTATGTTATAAAAGCTGTGCTCCCTCGTAAAGAAGTCCAATAGCTTTGCGCGTTTCTCGTCAAGACTGACGCCCTTTTTGTTCTTTGGCGGCTACAGCAGGTGATTAGTAGCGCTGCCGATATTCAACTAGGCATCTTCGGGTATCAAGCGGTACCATTTGCAACTCGCCACAAAGCGTCTCAGAACCTTTCTGAACCAGTCTTTATATGCCAAATTTTGCTGAGGTTTAATCGGAGTTGGCAAAGCGGCTGGCGCGGGCGGGTTAGCACACAAGTCTCAAAGTGCAAGGAGCTTCGGACCCACCGAGGAAAATCAAAAGTGCTCGAAAAAACCCTTTAAGCTGGCCAATATCCCTTTCCTCACCACAGGCAGTCGAAACCAGGATAGAATGGGCAAGAGAAACCAGAAGCGGATCGAGCATGAGCTGAAGGATCTCATCAATGATAGAGCGAACAATAACAAGTGCGGAGAGTGTGGCGCTGGATTTCCAACTTGGGCCTCCGTGAACCTGGGTATCTTTTTATGCGGTAGGTGCGCTTCGCTACACAGGAAACTCGGCAGTGATATTTCCATTGTGAAAAGCCTGACATTGGATAATTGGGATGATGAAGATCTTGACAATCTGGCAGCTATAGGCAATAAAAAAGCCAAGCACATATGGAATCCCAAGAATGTGCCATTCCCCTTTGATGACGATGACAAAGACGAGATCTACATGTACTTGAGGAACAAATATATCAATGGGAAGTTCCGCTACAGTCCTCCTGAAGAAGAGGATTACAACTTAAGACGTGGACATTCTTCAAGAAGGTCAAGGTCAAGATCGATTGGATCCTCCTCAAGACCCGGGAGCTTTACCTACGTTCCAACGCTGTCACACAGAGATATTCCAGAAGTGGAGCGTCTGAAGTACCGCAAACAGGAACCACGCTTAAGAGAGCTTGGGTTCAGGAATACTGACGATAACTATGAAGCATTGGTTTTATCCAGAGGTGATTTTAACCTCGCTGTTGAGATCTTAAACAGAAGTGATACTTCTAATGAAAAAAAACCTCCGTTGCCTAGAAGGCCGGGTACTTCTGTCTCTTCACAAACTGCTCCAAGTTCACAAGTTCCATCCTCTAGTGATTGGTGGTCTGGAAATGGATCTCTTAGTACCCCACAAGCTGCCGTATTTGATGGCTCAACAGTTGCAAACGCTGCTGTATTGCCAGGAACAATTGCAACGAGTGGTGTAATGGCTGAGCCCCCTCAGCAATATCTTGATCCAGCGACGGGTATTATCTATGTCGATCCTATTCAACAACAACAATGGGAGCAGCAGCAGCTTCAACTTCAACAGCAGCAGCAGCTCTTACAGCAACAGTCAACACAATCTGCAAGCCAGCCATTCCTAGGACAGCCGACTGGGTTCTATAATACGCCACAGCAAGGGACGGGAGTAGACAAATCTCAGTTACTGTCTTTATATAACCAGCCTCAACAGCAGCAGCCTCTGCAGCAACAGCAGACCCAGTTCAACCAGTTCCAGCAACAGCCTCTTCAATCACAGTATACAAGTGCACCGGGGCAGTTTCAAAATGGGTTTGCGTACCAATGATTGACTATTTCTCATAATGCTTAACACTGACCGATCAGTTAAGTTACATATAATCCTCGAGATGCTGGTGTGTGGATGTTGTATGATTCGTACTTCATGCACGATATACGAAGGTTTAAATTGGAAAAGTTTACATTTACTAAATGTACAAAAACCCACAGCAACCCCCCGTAGTTCCATTTCGTGTTATCGAATTCATTGTTGTGGTTAGAGGTAGCTAAATGGCCGTTCCTGAATCCCTTTCGGATATCAAATACCAGGCCGGGACAGAGGAGGAAAATCACACTCTTCACACAAAGGAGAGTACCAATGATTTCTCGTTTGATAATATCGATCCCGTATCAGTTCACGTGAGAAACCTATCTGTTTCTGCCAGTACAGAGACACTTATAACCAGACTGAATGTTTTCAAAAAAAAGAAGAAACACGCCGACATAGAGGCTGGGGAGAGTGGAAGGGTGAAAACGATTCTTCACCAGACATCATTTGACTTACCGCAAGGCAGTCTCATGGCACTTATAGGAGGATCTGGATCTGGAAAGACAACTTTGCTGAATGTGCTAGCGAACCGCTCAAGTTCAGGCTCTATCCTTCGAAAGACAGGTGAGGTTCTTTATAATGGTGGACCTTTGAACTCGGTAAGGAATGCCTATGTTGTTCAACAGGATGTCCTGTCGCCAAATTTGACTACCCGAGAGACATTGATCTTTGCTACAGAACTACGCCTACCGGAGTCAACAAGTAGAAAAGAAAGATTGATGCTTGTTGAAGAGGTGATTCTAGAATTAGGTTTGAAAGATTGTGCAGATACCATTGTTGGCGATTCCAGACACAAAGGTTTATCAGGTGGTGAGAAGAGACGTCTCAGTATCGGGATCCAAATGTTATCGAATCCATCCATTTTGTTTTTGGATGAACCAACCACGGGCTTAGATGCTCATTCCGCTTATCTGTTGATCAAAACATTGAAAAATTTGGCAAGAAGAGGTAGAACCATTATTGTCAGTATTCATCAACCCAGATCTGATATCTTTTTCCTTTTCGATTACTTATGTATACTGTCCCGAGGTAGAACGGTCTACTCATACAAAGTGGGATACGTCCTTGAATACTTTGAGAAAATGGGGTACAAAGTTCCCGAGAGTGTTAACCCGGCTGATTTCTTGATTGACCTGACAGCTGTGGATCTTCGTACCGTCGATTCGGAGTATGAAGGAACACAGCGGCTGTTGGAACTATCTCAAAGATGGATTGACTTTTCCAAAACGATATTGGACGCATCGCCCCCAGAAATGTCCAAATGTAAAACAGTGGTTCGCATGAGGGCTCCATTTTGGAGGGAATTACATGTTTTGACCAAGCGAACATATTTGTTGACAATCAGAGATACCGCTACCTTATTTGCTCTCTTTGGCGAATCCATTGTAATGGGATGTATTTGTGGATGGGTTTATTTCAAGCCTGGGGGTGACCTCGCTGCCATAAGGACTATCTCAGGAGCTATATATTCATCGTGTGCGCTACAGGGATATTTAATGCTTTTGTTTGAAGTCTACAGGCTGTGCTCTGCGGATATCAAGATCTTTGACAGGGAACGTGCTGACCATTGTGTCTCAATTACGGGGTTTTTGCTATCAAGAAGGATTGCCAAACTGTTCACCGAAGATGTTATTGTTACCATCTTTTTCTCCGCAATCACATATTTCATGTATGGCCTCCAACGAAGTGCAGACAAGTTTTTCATCTATTGGCTTGACGTATTTCTTCTGCATCTCACCTCGATGACTGCAGCAATGTTTTCGGTTGCACTAGTGAGAAATTATGCTCAGGCAAGTCTTATCGTGAACCTAATTTATACTCTTCAGAGCTTTGCTTGTGGATTTTTTGTCAACGCCAACACAATGCCTGTCTATGTGCGATGGACCAAGTATATTGCATATCTTTGGTTCGGCTTCGGTGCTATGATGGTCAATCAGTTCCAGGACTATGTAGGTGACTGCCCTCTAGAAAATGGCTCTGAAGACGCGTGTGCTGCATATAGCGGGAAGTATATTCTTAAAACGTATGGATTTTGGAGACGAAACTGGGTATCGATACCGTTGGTCGTGGTTTTCTGTTGGTCAGTTGGGTTTTACCTTGTAGCTGCCCTTCTCCTGAAGATCAAAAAGGTTGACGTGTCTCTATCCAAACAAATCAAGCCTAGTATAACAGTACATGAAGAAAGCGCAAGTCAGGATATTATTCCAGGGTCGTCTAAGGTGCAAGAGGATAGAATTGACGTTTCTTTGAAAAATGTCTTCTTGAGCGTGAAGTCTGCGAAACGTCGTTCTCAAGGTGAAAAGATCATTTTGGAAGATGTCAGCGCTTTGTTCAAAGCAGGAAAGCTTAATGCAATTATGGGCCCTTCTGGGTCAGGCAAAACTTCGTTATTGAATCTAATATCTGGAAGAGTCTCTTCCGATATACTCAACAAGTATAGCTCAAGTGGAGAGATCTACTTTAACAATTTGAAAATAACGACCAAGATGATGAACTCTGTCTGCTCTTATGTATCACAAGATGATGATCACTTGCTTTCGTCTTTAAGTGTTCGAGAAACGTTACAAATGGCAGCAGATCTCAGACTTCGGAAAATGACAAAGGCACAAAGGTCACATGTTGTTGAAGATATTATTGCTAAGCTGGGACTTCGGGTCTGTGCAAATACACTCATAGGGAGTGAGTTTGTCAAAGGTGTTAGTGGAGGTGAGAAAAGAAGGGTTTCCATTGGTATCCAGTTATTGAATAACCCAAAGATCCTCTTCTTGGATGAACCGACTTCAGGTCTCGATTCATTCACTGCTTCGACAGTTTTAGAGATTTTGCAAACTCTTGCAGATGAAGGAAAAACCATCATCATGACAATTCATCAGCCGCGCTCTGATTTGTTTCGAAAATTTGGTCAGGTTTTGCTTTTATCAAAGGGTGGCCGGGTGGGATATAATGGTCCTCAGACTTCCATGATATCGTACTTCGAAGATCTCGGTTATCCATTGCCCAAACTTACGAATTCTGCTGATCATATTCTAGACCTGATATCGATAAACAATCAATCGGTGCACAATGAGCAAATATCAAAGCAGAGGATAGATTTCTTATTGGAGCATTGGGAAAAAATGGTACCAGCACAAGTTGATAACCCGCAATCGATCACCGAGGCTGAGTTCCGTAAGGTTTTTGGTCTTTATATGCGTCAACAGTGTAACTTTTCAGTTGCTCTCCTTGTGTGTATCAAACAGTTGGCATTGACAACTTTGAGAAATAGAGAAATTGTGTCTGCTAAGCTTGGGAACCCACTCGGCTTGGGTATCGTTATGGCACTCTACTTGGCACCTTTAAAAAAATCATACGAAGGCATTCAAAACAGACTAGGCGTTATTCAGCAAACAACTAGTTTGTATTTTTGTGGAATGCTGAACAATCTAGCGTCATATCCTCCACAAAGGAATTATTTTTACCACGAGCATGATGATCGCGTATATGGTGTCCTGCCCTTTTTTCTGAGTTATACCCTTATTGAGATCCCTTTCGATATTTTCGCCTCCTTGCTGGTATCCTGCTTCATTGGTCCTATCATTGGTCTGCCACGTACAGCGGAGATGTACTTTGCTCTTGCATATTGTGGGTTTTTGATCTTAATGTGCGGTGAAAGTCTTGGAATTATCACGAACACGCTATTCATGGAACCCGGTTTTGCTGTCAATACTGTCTCCGTTATTCTTTCGATTGGTACTTTTATGGCAGGAGTCATGTCGTTGCATATGGATGGGTTTTTGAAAGGCGTCAATTACCTGAGTCCCTTGAAGTACGCACTAAGCATCCTTCTTAATATGGGATTTCCTGACGATTTGAGGTTCTCATGTGATTCCACAACCATGGATTCCGATGGTAATTGCATCATGGGAACGGGCAAGCAGGTTCTGGAACAGTATGGGCTAGTTGAACCTTATAAGAAATACTTTGGTGTATTATTATGTGTGGCGGTTATCTATAGAGCAATAGCTTACGTTTTGCTCAGAGTTAGGCTGATGAAAATAGACGTTGGTGTATTCCGTGCCAATACCGTTGAGTAACTGAGCGGTTCAAATCAATCATTGTGCTCTGCTATAAACGGTAACTGTTTTTTAGAGAAAAACTGGGCAAAAGTCTAGAATCAATAGCTTACGGATAGAAATTGTACCAATTTAAAGACCAATCGTTTACCATAATCAGTATAGCATTACATTTTGTATAAAGCCGTAATATAAGTATCCCATAACAGATCAGTATATAAGTATTCCCATTGTGTCGCTACGTTCCGTAAACATTACCAAAACCTGCCCATAAAATATTCGAAAATATCGTTACTCCTTTTCATTACCATGAGTCTTGATGTGTTGAGCAAGGTTGTCAGACCTTGAAAACTTCTTCCCACATAAGTGACAATCAAATGGTTTTTCGTTCGTATGCAAGCTTCTGAAATGTCTTTTCAAGTGTTCCTGTCTGCGGAACCTTCTCATACAATAATGACAGACAAATGTTTTCGTTGCATCATACTCCAGAGTTGGTTTCCGACCACGTCTAGTTGGCTCTTTGACTGGAGGCTCTATAGACATTGCAGAGCCCTCAGGAACTGGCGGCAACACATCTACTTTTTTCTCCTCTGGCTGTTGGGACCCGAGAGAGATTCTTTTGAAAGATAGTGATTTTGACCGCTTCTTGCCACTCATATCAGAAAATAGTGCAGCGTAATCCGGAGAGTGATTTTCTTGATCAGCATCTTCGCCATCATCTTCACCATCATTCCGACTCACATCGGATGAGGGAATGGTATCTGCAACAGGCTCAAGCTTTACTCCGTCGTCAGGAGTGATAAAGTTATATGCAGAGGAGTTCATACTTGCCATTGATATGACTTTGGTCAGCTCCTCATCATATTCAAATTTGACTGGTACGTCTACTTCAAGCAATTCGTCGCTAGGTACTGGCTGTTGCGACTGCTGCTTGTTAGGGTTGAAGCCAAGCCTTGCGCTTGTGAAGGCGCTAACAATACTGGTAGTCTTCTTTTTCTTAGCAGGATTGCAATCACAATTCTTCACATGTGAATTCTTTTCGCATTTCTTTTTCTTTGCATCGCATGCGTCAATGCTGTGATCAATCGAGAGGTTTTCAACATCTTCAGCGAGGTTTGGCAAAGTTTGCACCAGTACATTAGGATCCTTGTGAGTCGACAAGGGATTTATCACCCTCAAATTGAATCTGTTTGGGTTGTTTGCCTTAAATATGGAAGAGAATGAATTCGAGATCGAACTGGTGAATCTAGTTTTGTTGTTCGGTTGTATATCCTCTTCTATTTGTGATAGGCTGTCAAAGCAATCGCTTGAAGTTCTGTACTCATATGAAGTTCTTGACTCAGAGGCCAGGGTTGTACTATCGCCGTAAAGCGTACTCATATTGTCCATATTGAAATCCCAATTTAGTTCATCGAGAAATTTGTCATTGTAGAAATCATCAGTAGCTGTTGGCGTACCGGCATCACTTGCCTGATTTTGAAGGCGAGACACCAGGGTGTTGCTACTATTCACCTGTTCAAGTTCTGATCCCATATCAACATCAGACTCCTGAGAGAGAAGCTCCGCAGCTCTCAACTTTATTCGAGGGTCTTTGTTTAGACCTGGCACAGCAAGGAGCTGGTCAAAGTTAAGCTCAGCCTCATCATGTGAATTCATTAGAGAAGACGTATCGTTGATCAAGTCCTCGTCAAAATTGGACAAGATCAGATCGTTATTCCTCTGCTCTTGTCCAAAAACAGTTGGGCTGTCAAACGTATCCATTGTATCTGAGAGCTCTCGCAAGTGGAGAGCAATGCACCAGCAACCACGAAGTCACCAAAGCAAAATTGCGGAAATTATGTTTGAGTTGCACTGAGGCTAGTCTACTGTGGACAACGAGGCGTACACACAGCTTTTCAGACACTGCGATGTTTATTTCAGCTGAAATTTGTTTTCCTTTTCAATCAGCCGACGTTCCCTCTCAGCCCACTCCACTGCTTTTAAGTCCCGATGCTCAGCGGATCGGGATCGCCAAAGCTGGCGGTAAATTTCGCGCTCAGCTCAGAACGCCATCGGCTTATAATGCGCGCATTCCGGCCGAGTCCTGTCGCGAATATGTTGGGTGCGAAACAGTAACGTCATGGCTCATGCCCGCTGTGTGCTCAAGCTGCCGGAGTTCCAGCTAGGGCTAGAGGCCAGCACAGAACTGGCACTAGGAAACAACTCATCGTCAAAACTGTCATCATTAATCAATATGGAAGCGCTATATATGTATGTATACACCACGTAATATTGCCCACCCAAAAACTAAAAAAACAAAAAGCATAACCATTCTGGTCACTAACCAGTGCCAGAATGAACCCAAACCTTGGACCCTCCCCTATATCAACCTTTCAATAAGCTCCTTGACCTCATTCTCTATCAATATGTAAAATTTATTGTTGAACGGATCGTCATCGCTTAATCTCTCCTCCCTCAAAAACTTCGATATCTGTAACTTGATTCTCTCAAGTTCGTGCTCCTTGTAACCCTCATCACCATTTGGCTCTACTGCATTAGAGCTTGATAGTGAAAACCCGTTGTTTGTTTGATAAAAATTCACGTCGCTAGTTAAGCCACTAACAAACATATCGCTGACACCAACGCTGCTGATAGGATTGTATGGTTGACCAAAACTTATCGAGTTTGAATTCCCAGCAAGAGCTCTCATTGTTCTTGGAGCAATCTGCGCGCATGAAGTGGTCTGCAAAGGAAGAAAGCTGCCGTCCTGCTGCATCTCCTGTTCGATGGATTGATTGTTTCTTTTGAAAAGCTTCGATCTATCACTCAATGGTCTCGGAATGACCTGATCCATGTAAACGGCATTGAAGTCTACCAAATTGTTATTCCCATCATTTCTCAAATATTTCAACCTCAATATCTGGAATAAATATCTGATTAAAGTGAAACAATTCTTGATGATGGATCTCTTCTTGTTGTCAAACTTAATGAAAATCAGATCAATTGACTTATCTAACAAATGATATCTGATATCGTTTCTCAATTCATAAGATTTGTTGTCTTGATTTTTCTCCAAGTCGGATATCAAATTTGTCAACACCAAAACAATAGCGTCAAATGGCAAATTGTTTCTGATTTCCCAATTGAAGCCATTGTAGATATCATCATTATTATTCTTCCAAAACTCATAGAGATAATGTAATGATGCTGGGATAAGGTTATTAGACAGATCATTGTAAGAATAATGCGTGAGGTGCGACTCTGAAGCAAGATATGAGATGTTTGATCTGAAGAGAGCGTCTATACTGAACTTGGATTTCCTGCTGTTTACCATCTGATTGTAACTATTGTGGAAAATCTGGTTGTTCCCATCGTCGTTGGTATTGAGCACATTCGATAAGATGATTTTTTTCTGTAATAGCAATAAAGCACGATCACAGTATGTGTTCAACACAGACTTCGACCAACTGATAAAGTTCCTCTCCTGTGAGGATAGCCTTCCTGCCTTTTCAACACTTTCAAGGTTTAAGATAGATGCGTTGCAGCTTATGTGCAAATCCAGTATCTTCTGTTTGAGTTCCTGTATGGTATTGAAGGGAAGAATGTTAAGGCCATATATGAATCTTGTCAGTTCATTCAAAATCAGAGTGAATCTAAACTTCCCATTTAAGAAGCAAGTCTCGTGATGAAGAACATTATTCACATACTCAACAGGCAAGGAGGTATCAAATTCATCCAATCTGATTAGCGGAGTGGACATCTGTTTTAGCGCTGTCATCGAATCCAAGTAAAATATCTCCCACCACAATAATCTTCTCAATTGCACAAGGCTTGAGTCATTGATATTGTGATAAGTAGCGGGATCCCTGTGTAAATTGATGCTCTGGGCAATTCTTACAAGAATAGCAATATCAATGAGGGGGGGATTCTCGAGAGTGCTGTTCAAAATAACAGCACTTTGCAAAATCTTTAGAGAATACTTTTGAGGGTAGTTTAACGTTTGGAGCACAACCCTTGCAACCCGTAAATACTTGTGAATTTCGTTGCTCAATTCAAACTTGGTGATTTCATCATAGCTAAACTCGAAGCATTCGGCTTTGCTTGCTGCGTATAGCACTGGGAAAAGCAACGCCATGAACTCAAACTTGTTGGAAACAGTATTGTCCCAAAAGGCATTGTGATCTTGCAGAAAAGCTTTTATGTCTAATATCGGTAACACAGGATGGATACTTGTCATGTAACGTTTCACCAAACCATAGGACCGTTCCTTTGAAGGAAGTGCGGTAAAAATTTCCTCCATTTTCCAGTTGGGTATCACGTCTGGCTGTTTTGGCATCAAAATCACGGGTAGGCTGTAGCTCATCGTTGATGGGTTCCCTGTAGCGAGGCTATCAGTGAGCTGTGACCTTGGTGGTAAGGATGTTTGGGGTGTCTGTCTTAAAGAAAAGTCACTTAAAATAGAGTTGCTCAATGGCTGGGCTAGAGGATCGTAAAGTGAACCTCCCAAGGAAGTGTTAGGTCCCTGTGTCTTATCAGTTGGTAAAAGTTGTGGGTTGTGAAGCTTTGGAGGCGATAAACTTTCATTGCTGATAGGACTCTCTGAATCAGAAAATGTAAGACTTTTGCTCTTCGGTGAAGCGCCTAGCTCTGATCCAGTATCAGGAGCTGTGGCTTGTTGAGAAGTCTGTGTCTGCTCCCGGAGAGTTGGCGTTCGTTGCTTTGTATTGTGATCAGAAACAGATGGTGGGTATTCGAGTCCAACCATATTTCTAGCTCTCTCCATGTACTCCTTTAACTCTTGCTTTTTTTGTAACTCAACCTCTTTATCGACATCTCTATTTTTCTTTCCTCTTGAAACCCTGTCATTCACGAAGTACTTGCACTCCAAGTTATTCTTGCAGCAATTCTGACATATAGGATGCTCTCTGGAGCACTTCACTTTTCTTTGATGACAGGGTACGCAACTATGAATCTTTCTCTGGCGCACCTTTTGAATCTTGTAAACTTTGCCATCGCCCATCACGAGAGCATTTTGATCCTTTATCGGCACAAGTTTTTCCTCCATTTTCAACACAGCTCGACCCAATCAGATTTTGAATGTAAAAAAGAGAGGTTTACAGATGGATTTTAATGTTCTTGCAGTATAATAAGCACGGAGTTCCCGGTCTCGGGGAGCTCTCAAATCAACTCAGTGGAGGTTCAGCGGCAACTCTATCCCAGCACGCAAATAACAGAAATCAGCCGCACACCTTCACCGATTGTCTGGATTTGTGAAGGCTTTGTGTGAGTGTAGCTTAGAACACACCGCCTGTTTCCGGCACTTTAGAAGAGTAGCGTTGTGTTCGCGTAAATATGTGGGGATAATCGAAAAAAAAATGTAATCACGGCTCTTGGTGGACCGACTGGCTGCTCTGGAGCTTGTAACAACTGGATTTGCCACTTTATCTGTTGATGAGGCTTCAGTTGCTTGAGACGATAAAATACTCCGTCGATATTGAAGGCTGTTAGTAGCGTTTACAAATCGGCGTGAGATTCAATTTTTGTTTGAACCCGAAAAAAAGGGTATAACGAAAAAAAAAAGGAATAATTTATTAAAAACTCTCTAAACATCCCAATGGGGCAATTACTATACACAGAAGCCGATATTGGCCTTGATATGTGTAAACATTTGGCATCGTCTCCAAAATGATAGAGAGGATACTATTAAGCCTGCGCTAACTCATTGTAATCATCATCGCTGAGTGGAACACCTGGCGTGTAGCATAGTTCTTCCTTTTTCTTGGGATCAAGATCTTTTACTAAGACATGAATGTGAGAAAGCTTCTTAATGCTCTGTAGGGCAGACCAGTTCCTAAACCATATTACATTGGCAGGGTCGATTCCGGCACCTTGAACGAATGTTTTCTCGACATATTTCTGTATGATTCTTCGAGTATATTGCGAAATATCCCCTGTGGCAGATTCTGGATCCGATTGTATTGGAACCTTACTCCATACTAATAAGTGCGTCACTGATGCCTCAAAGTTATATGGAAACTTGTTGACCACTATGCATATATCATCTGGGTGATGTAACAGCTTTCCGGATTTTGGTGTCAAATCGGTCTCTTTGATGTTGAGTTTTGAGTCTAAAGTCGCCCAATGTAACTCTTGACCAAGCAATATAGCTGTCTTATCTATACCTTTTTCTTTCAATTCACTCTGAAACAATTTGTACCTCTCTAAACCTTCTTTAGATCTCTTCAAGCGGCTCAATTGATTATTGCCTGCGAAAGTTAGTCGACTGTAGAGAGATCAAAATTCAGAAGACCCAACCTACTTATAATGTCCTTCAATTCTTCCCAGGTTAAAGGATGTTCCGGTTCATCCTCAATAACAGCCATTTTTGCTCCTGATCTTTTCAGACTCCCAGAAGATTCCCTTGCCACAACGTTCCATTCGCTGTGAATACCAGGGTATTCACCGACCTCTTGATCATAAATTTGGGCTCGTGTAAGTTCTTCTAGAAGCTTGTTCGCGCTTACTCTTACCCTTTTTGAAGCCAAACCCTTCGGTACGATTCGAGCTACGACAAGTGTGTGTGGGAATTCTCATACAATATAGTCTACTCAACTCAGCCCCAAAGGGACCCACGTCAGTGAACGATTCAGTTTCTCGTTCATTTTCATCAAATAACCTCATCCGTGTCTTGATGCTTTTTAATATCACGTAATAACACAGAGCCAGCCTAAAGTAGCGTAAACTAGTCCCACGGGATAAATAGCTAAAAAGATTCTGCCTGGAAGTACCCCATGAACTTTCAAGTTGATGGTGGCTGCATATAAAGCCCATGCCACGAGAATAACATAGAGTATAAATCTCACAAAACTTAATCTTATAAAGATGGACAACACAGCTAGTAACAATAACGGGAAAAGTGCATAGCCAGTGGTGGACAACGCATTGAAAAAAGAGATGGTACCTCCAAGAAGCTGGATATTCACGGCGATAATAGCAAGTGTGGACCATGACAATGCAAATACGCCAGAAAATACTTCCGAACTGTCAGCCTTTGGTGACAACAGGCCCAATATTACAGAGAATGCCAGGATGAACATCAAAGGACCCCATAAGTCCCAGTCAAGTTTCTTTTGATCAGAATCATCAAGAGGCAAATTCTGGATGTGTTGTTCTATATCTTGCTCGAGCTGGTCAAAGTTGATGCCGACATTGATACCAGAATTTCTGGCTGCAATTAACAGGTTGTGTTGTTGGACTTTGGCGAGCTTCGATAGAGATGCAGGCCAAATAACACTGAGTAGTCTGTTTCCAATTGATCTTATATCTCTTTCCAGCGTTTTCCAGACTGGTTCGTCGAGAGTGTCACCACCTGTAAAGCTATGCTCCCTAACTTGCTCATTTTTCAAAATTGGGTTCAAACTGCTAGACAAATCGATGTTTGGTCTTGCAAAAGAAGTGAAATTGAAGTATGAGTTCGAGTTAGCATTGCTTCGTGAGGCTTGATTCTGTGTTTGTTGTTGAGGCTCAGCTTGAATTTTACTGGGTTTGTCTGGTTCGATCAAGTCAGGCTCCAAATCAAAGTCGTCAGCCTCATCAGGATTCACGTTCACCGGCTTCCATTGACTAGGCATTTCTTGTAGATTCTTCTCTCAGACGTTATAACTGACCACAAAAAAAAAGAACTTTTGTTATCAGTAGGAAGGCAACGGTTTTTCCTCACAGTGTTTTTTCCACTAAGAGATTGTTCACATCCGAATTAAATCATCATGTTAACAAAAGTGCACTTTATTTTTCCTTCGTCGAAATTCGAACTAAACGTCTTTCGGCAAGCAGGCCACCTGGCCACAGAAATCTAAAGGTTCACAAGAAGCGGCTCACATCGTCCATCATGCTTTGGTTTTACAGAAATCAGATTTGGCGGGATTACAGTCCCCCGTAGCCATTTGGTCAATTAGAAATAATACAGAGATTATTAGCAGCTTCTCTGCCCATGGGTGAGCCATTTGCGAAATTTTTTCGTTAAATTATATATAGCTGGCAGTCTTGGAACCGATTACGACGATAATATAATCAATTAACAAAAAAAAAAAATGATCATAACGAAAAAGAAAAAGACCAGCTAAGTATTGGAGATACGGTAATAACTCATGACAGCTTAAAACCCAGGTTTGCAGTAGTTTTACGTTTTCGCTGGACTAGCTGCCTAAAACGGACGATATTACGATATTACTAGCCAATTTACCAACCGTGCTGTCTACCGTGGAAGTAATAGATTATGACAACTTGTAAAAAGTTATCAATATTAACATTGAATGGGTTTCGAACAGGCAGGACAAGCAGGAATGTACTATGCGTCTGAATTCCTGAGACCATGTCATTCAATATCGTAGCTACTTTACTCCAAATGGAAAGAGAACGTCAAATTATTAATTTCTGGTGAATAAACAAATGATACAAAAACACTCCAATCTTGATTTCCAAGAGAGTCTCGCTCAGACTGCAGTGCTATCGGCGTTGGTAGCGCCCCCAGTAGCGTGATCTGCCAGACTCGTCACTTCTTCAAACACAATTTCCTCCCTATACGAATATAACGAATCAATATCCTTCTCCTCCTTAATTGGACTTGCCTCAGCAGTTGTAGGATTTGGTGTCACGATTGCTGTTTGTGCGGTTTTAGACGGAATAGTGCCAGCAGGTTGAATCTTCTTTCCTGTGTGCGCCGTGGTGGTCGCTTTTGGTGTGGCTTTTGGGCTTGGACTTGATGAATCCTTGGATATGCCCAAGAATCTCTTGAGGAGTGAAGACTTTTTTTCTGACTTTGAAGAGGTTTTTTGAGGAGTAACTACCGTACGAGCGGCCTTTGTGGCCTTCGCCGGAGCACCCACTGCAATGTTCTTCTTCTCCGAGGTAGGCTTGGCCGATGGGGTGCTGGTCTTTGGGGAGACCGGGACAACCTGCTCAGACCCTGTGGATGAGAGAATATCTTCTTTGGCTGCAGATGACACGGGTCTTGAAGGTTCACTCGATCGACCAGCAGCCTTTGGATCCAAAGTTGAAAACCCGAGTCCAGCTATACTACTCTCTTTGATATCGGTATCTTGATGTAAGCTTTTTGAGTCATCGATGTCAAGTGCCGGTTCCACCCTTGAGGTATCACGCGTAGCTCCACCATCATCGAAAGACTCCACCGCAGCTCCGCTGATGATGATACCATCGTTTGCTTTATCGAGACTCAAAGAATCCTTGTCAACTGGAGCCTCTGAGAATGGTTCTTCAGTCAACTCGACCTCTTTTTCCCCCTCGGCCTTTTTTCCCACCTCGTCAAGGTTGCCAGTAGGAGAAGCGTCATCCTTGACAGCGACAGTTGTCGTTGCTAGAGCCACATTGTCACCAGCTTGCTGACTGGCCCCACTAGGTGCAGTCTCAACTAGGTGAGGCTCAGGCGAAACATTTTCTGCCACGGAGAATTTTTGGTCGGCTGGAATCTCCACAGGAGCAGGCTCGACATAACCTGGCTGACTGCCCTCCAGTGATGTTTCTGTCAAGCCAGCAGCCGCACCCACGCTTGCAGCAGTTTCTGACGTAGCACTAGGACCTTCGAGGGTCTGGACAGAAGTAGCTTCTTCTGGTGAGTTTGGTTGTTCACCCACTACAGTGAGATCTTTATTTTCAAGTGCCTCTGGCGTGCCTTCCTTTGATCTGGAAAGTGCTGCCTTCTTCTTCTTCTTTGCCAGTTTCTTCTTCTTATTTTTCTTAGCGTTCTTCCCCTTTGGTGCTGCACCTGGCTCAGGGGTTATCTCACGAGATGATTTGTCTTCGGTAGACAATAGGGCCGAAGATGAGGATACAGTTGCACTCAGTGCTTGGGCGGGTGTCTCGTCCCCAAGTTTGGTGCCCTGGTTGCTATCAACGGCTTCTGGTCTCGATGTAGCTACTACCCTCGGAGCCTCAGCGTTGAGTAATTGTTCGGCGAACTTAGGAGGAGGAGCAGTCTCTTTGTTTTCAAGAGCGCGATCTCGGCTTTCTTCAGTCTCAATTACATTGGTCGAACTGATGGACTTTCCAGTAGCTGATTCTGCCAACGCAGGGGAAGTCTCAAGATCTTTCCCATCAACAGTTGATTCGAGGGCTTCGGCCTCAGAAGTTTGTGGAGGTGTCGGGAAAACCGAAGCAGCAGCAGCGTTAGGATCCAATTGCTGGATGGTACTATCATTTCCTGCCACAACGGCCAAAACGTTGTCTTCCTTCTTCGCATCCTCGAGTGTAATTTCTTCAAGAGCAACATTAGGATCATTCGGCACGATTGCAACCACTGGACTTTGGCCGCCCTTCACAACCTGGGTATAGAATTCAGATCCGCTAACGTTTTTGATCTCTGCGTCAGGGACTTCATTGCTTGAGACTGTTTCCACAGGGGCTTTCTCGGTCGAGTATCCCGCATCAGGGTCGCCAGATGAGGCTTTAGGTTGAATTGCCTCTAATTCTTTAATCTCAGCTGTATTCGACGTTTCATCGGCAGGGTGGTGTTCTTCTTCAGGAGGTACTGCTTTATCATCTAATGAAGATGACTTCGTTTTCTCATCAGCAGAAGGATCAGCGGCAATAGCAGCCTTATCAGAAATTGGCGCACTGGATTCAGATAATGCAGCTGCTTTCGAGGACTCACTCAAAGCATTTGCTGAAGCAAGAGCTGCGCCACCAACCGCTGCACCACTTGCAGCCACGCCTGTTGCTACAGCTCCCACAGCAGCGGGATGCTTTTTGGAAGAATTTGTCTTCGATGATTTACCATTGATAGACCCGCTACTAGAGTCTTTTCCTTTTTTGTGAAAAATGGAAAACATCCCAGACACTCTTCTTTTACCTTTCCCTTCATCCTTGGCTGCCACGCCGGTTTCTGGTTTCACCTTAGCAGACCCTTCAGTAGCAGATTTAACCTTCTTCCCATCAATAGAGGAACTAGAATCAACATTTGAGAGCAAATCTTTCGAAGTGGCCTCCAAAGGAGCGGACTCTGGCAATACCGACGCCGAAACATCTGGCTGATTTACAGACGTGCCTGTCGGGCCGGAATTCTCTGCACTACCACCGCTCTCCTTGGTTCCATTTAAATCTTTCTGAGACTTTACTGGTATTTGAGCCATATCTGATTCAGATTCAGCTACCGCTTTAGCTGCTGCTGCTGTTGCTGCTGTTGCTGCTGTTGCTGCTGCTTTGGTCTTTTCCTCGTCCTCCTTACGCTTTCTCTCTTCTTCCTCCTGGGCTAAACGTTTTTCCTCCTCCTCTTTCGCTAGCCTTTCTTCCTCCTCCTTGCGCTTTCTCTCCTCTTCCTCTTGACGCAAACGTTCTTCTTCTTCCTTGCGTTTTCTCTCCTCTTCCTCCTGGGCTAAACGTCTTGCCTCCTCCTCTTTGGCTAGCCTTTCCTCCTCTTCCTTACGCTTTCTCTCCTCTTCCTCCTGGGCCAAACGTTTTTCCTCCTCCTCTTTCGCTAGCCTTTCCTCCTCTTCCTTACGCTTTCTCTCCTCTTCCTCCTGGGCCAAACGTTTTTCCTCCTCCTCTTTCGCTAGCCTTTCTTCCTCCTCCTTGCGCTTTCTCTCCTCTTCCTCTTGACGCAAACGTTCTTCTTCTTCCTTGCGTTTTCTCTCCTCTTCCTCTTGACGCAAACGTTCCTGTTCCTCTTCATAAGCTTGCCTTTTCTTAACGGCATCTTCGAGTCTAGACGTTCTGTTCTCCTTCCCTGCCTTGATAGTAGCCAATTCCAATTTCAGCTGCTCCAGCCTTGACTTAGATGACTCCAGTTCCGATTCAGAAGATTTCAAGCTTTGAATAGCCTCTATCTCGGAGGCTTTTGACTTTTGAATTAGAGCATTATTCTCAGCAATCGCATCCTCCAATGCCTTGATTTTACCCTCAAGCTCTTCCTTGACTGCATCATGCTCAGTTTTGACACCGTTTTGTTTTTCCAAATCACGCTTCTTTTGATTCAATTGTAACTGTAAAAGTTCGAGCTTGAGCTCATATTCAGACTGTCTTGCGTAAAGAACTCTTGAGGTTATTTCGCTTCTTTTTTGATTGATGACGCTGTCATGAATAGCGGCGCGGTTCTTCATCTCCTGAACTTCAGCGTCCTTCGCAGTTGCCTCCTTCTCTAAAGCCAGTTTTTCATCTGCAGCAACCGTCTTCTCCTCGTGGCCCTTGATAGAGTTTTCGATTTCGCGAGTCGTTTTCTGATCAAACTCTTTAATTTGCTTGTCTAGAAGGGCAATGCTTTTTTCAATTTCGGCCGCCTTCTGTTCATGGTCTGCAGTGAACTTTTTTCTTTCCAGATCAAGTTTTCTCTTGAACTTTGCAAATCTCGAGTTCAATTTTTGCTGATCCTGCAAAGCCTCTAGTTCCAGTTTTTTCTGACGTCTCTCTTCCTTCAATTTGAGTTGTTTAGCAGCGTTTTGATCAATAGCTTCCATATTCTTGCTCAATTTCTGTTTGGCAATGTTGAATATGGCGCTTTCAGGCATTTTGAGGCCTCCGCCCAAATCAATGATCGGTTCAACAATAATCTTCCGCTTTGACGCAACTTTCTGGTCAGAAGCAGCAGCTAAATTTTCATCTGTATGTAACGCAGCAGCGGCAGCTGCTTCAGATTCCACTTTCTGCTTCTTTTGAATTGGAGAAGTGGAGGTCTGGGTTTTACCTGGTGAGGGTTTTGAAGGAACCGGCTTTCTTGCAGTGCTGTAACGTTGCTGTCTGAAGGGGGAAACCCATGTCTTTTGGTCTCTTACTGTATTGACGGTCTGACGGAAAGGCGACGGCCCGACAGAGGGCTCCTCTTTAGGGACAGTTGACATCGCCTGTAACACTTTTAGTCAATTGAGAGATGAAGCGATGTTGTGTTGCTCTAGTTTGAAGAAAAGTTGAAATTAGAGCATTCTTGAAATGACGTTGAAATGCTGCGGTGAGGCGTGTCCAAATTAGGGCGAGAGTTTTTGCCCTCACATACTTGACAGTCAATTTCGAGCAGGGCTTTCCCGAAAAAGAATTTGTGTTTCATCCCTCCCACCAAAACGGGAAGTCATACGTACCGGATTGGGAAATTCAGATTCAAAAGCATCAGCCATGAAAGGCTGGAGGGATCAAGGAAAGTTGATGAAACCTTTCATAAATATATAGAGGATAGGGGTGTCATGCAACATGTTAAACCAAATAGTGGCAATTCATTTTGATTGTAGCGATGCCTTTGCGAATGCGTAAAATTCTGGTTTGATGCGTTGACTCTCGTAAAGCTATGAAACGCAGCTCCAGTGTTTTACTGAATGAGCACTCGCGCAAGCGCCACTTCCGTAGGTGAAAGTGAGGGATGAAAGTCGAGACTACAAGTATCGAAAGACCTGCTTGTTGTGAGGGTATCGCTTTATATGGGACCTTTGGCTAGAGTTCACGGACATACAGAGCTGAAGAAACTTCGAACCAGTCGAAAGTGACGTGCTAAGGTTACCCAGCTCTCAAGCCTGGCTGGCTGACATAATCAGGTGCCCCATCTCGTGCTTGATTTGATTTTTTTTTCTTGGTTTCGCGAGAATGTCACATTTTACAATCTAAGCTTGAAGTCGCGGTACGTGAGCCTCGTTAAGCGCCTTCCCTTCAGAAGTCTCAAAACTTGAGTGCTCACATCAATTGGCTTTGGCCCTGAACCGACGTATCAGCAACATCGACTTGACAACTAGGCTCAAATGGCCCCATTGCTTCCGTCTGAGAGCGCTGCTTACACGGTGACCCTGCCCGAGGAGTCGGAGGATGACCGTTATAATCTCAAAGTAAGAACAGGGGCTGCGTCTACCTATACAAAATCAACGGTTGTGGTCCATGGGGGGCTTACCGTTGCGTTGGGCTTGCCCAGAATCACGATAGCTGAGATTGAAGAACAACTGAAATCCGCGGGTGCTCGTGATTGGGATAAATTGATATCAAATGAGATCTTCTATCTGAGTATCATCAATAGAAAATGGAGCAGGCTCGATTTGTCTCCCAGTTTGAAAAAGCCTCGCCCTAGATTCTACCATTCTCTGGCCTTTCGAAATAACTCGATATATCTCTTTGGTGGTTTGGTGATAGAGGAGGGTAAAGACAAATTGATGCCTACAAACGAACTTTGGGAGTTCAGCATTGATAACAATGAGTGGACCTGCCTCGATGATGGGCTTCACTCTGGAGCTGTGAGCAGATATGATCATACCATTTTGGCCGTCGATTACATATCACCAGTTGACCAAAAGCTCCATGCCTGTGTCGCAATCACTGGTGGTCGTGGTGAGTTGAACCAAGAGTTGATGCATATCTCAATATTTGATCTCGAGCAGAAAGAGTACATTAACAACACTGAGATGCAGCTGACACTCAACGAGCTCAGACCAAGAAACAATAGTGCACATTCAGCTGTCGACCCAAAGTTCTCCTCGTCTGGGGAAAGACTAAAACTTAAGGTCACCTCGGATAGTAGCTTCGTTATTTCGGGCTCCTCGACGCTTGACGGCTCTCAAACCGATGAAGTGCTTTACATTTATTCTCAGGAAGGAATTACTGACGAGAACGTGAAAAATCCAATTGTCTCCTTGCCATTGTCTCCTAACGCCTCTGGATTGCGATTGCCTCTTCCCAAATCGTCAAGGTTGAGTAAATCTGTCATTCCTCGTGGTCTCAGAAACCCGACAGGTGGCGTATTTGGTCCTAATATCATTGTATCGGGTACAAATACTAGCTTAAAAGAGTACCAAGTCTATCTTTTCAATAAGCCCTCGCAGAAGTGGACTCGGTTGAGTTTGGATAACAAAAAGAAAGCACGTGAGCTGTACCTCTGGAGAAGCTTCTCCTGGCACTCTCATCACAAAGTACTAGTCCTCGGCTCGTCTTCATTTCCTGATAAACCTGAATATGGTACTGTTCAAACTTTCGATCTCTTGGTCCTTGTTGGTTTACCAATAACGAATATTTTTCATGCATTCACTGTTCCAGAAGCGGGAACTGCTGAAAAGGCATTTGCACCGAGATTCACTTCGATCAAGCAGAATACCTCGTTTGAGGCATACTCTAAATATGTCGCCCCAACATCAAAAATCAGCTCCATCAGATCTGTATTTCCAAACTATGCAGTGACGCTAGGTCGTAACGCTTTTGAGAGGTATGGTGCATCATTATCTGACTTTGAGTTCATTAGTGCGGACGGTGACAAGGTCAATGTCCCTCTCATGCTACTAAGGAAGAGATGGGGCAGATGTTTCGATATGCTTTTGGCGAAGGCCTATGCTAGAGCCGTTTATAATCTGGAAGCCAAAGCTGGCGATGATGAGGACTCCCAATCAGCTTCATCCAACAGCAACATTAAAAAATCCATGATGGTTTTGAATAAAGCCTCTCATCAAGCTGAAAAGTCCGAAGCACCACAATTCCGTCTTCCTTTTCAAGAGAAGGGAACATCATACAGTGCTTCTTCTAGTCTTCCACCAACCACTGGCAGCCCAATCACATCGAGAAAGGCGTCAGTTGCCTCCACAGGCTTGGCTTCATTAGCAAGCACTTCAACTACTGACCTTCCAGATGCGCCTTCTTTCGACAATTTACCACCAATGCCCCCACCACCAACTGACCCCTTGCCTCCAATCGAGACACGAGCACCTCTCAAAGGAATCAGCTCAAAGGACTATTTGAGGGATTCTCCAAGGGGGTCTGTCTCTGGGGCATCCACAACTCCCGGTAGTAGTTTACTACAGCCACAAGCTTCAAATTTGAGAATGAGGGATACAAAATCACCAGTAAGCCACCTGAAGAAGAAAGGTACTTCTAGGTCCTCTAGTACAAATAACAATGACGATGCTACGATGAACGAGCTCACCTCGAACTTCGGGTCAATCCAAAATCCAACCTATGATGGGACCAAAAATCTTCTCGAACCTTTGTTAATTCCAAGATCTCTATATTTGCCTTTCTCTACGTCAACAGTCCAAGCGCTCACAGAGTTCTTGTTCACCGGTCAACTTGGTGATAAGTGGCTTTTATCCCCAACAACAACAGATACATTTCTGATCGCCAAGTTCTACGAACTTCCGCTGTTGTTTGACTTGATTTCGGAGGTTTTGTATGCCATGATTGGTAAAAAAGAGGACTTCTTGATGAAGCAATACGGAGAGCTATTGAATAACTACCAGAACAAATTGCAGGCAATATTTAAGGATGACGCTTCCAAAGTTGACCAGTTTTTTGATGAGCATCCACATGTGAGGGAGTCGTTTGATGAGATTGAAGGTCTCTTGAGCACGGTTGATGATGGGTTTTTGAATTTGGCCCTGCTAAGAAAAGCGAGCAAAATTTCCAACCTGAGCTCAATCCCAAGTTCGAAGAACTCTGTCGATATGAGCCGAAGACGCTCATCTGCTAGGACTGCCAGGATTGGTAAATCTAGTCTATCTAAAGAGGTTGGAGTTGAAAATGATGAAGACGACATCGAGAATGAGGAGGAGGAGGAAGATGACGAAGTCGAAAAGCATAACTCACTGAAGCCACTCCCTAATACAGCCTCAGACAAGCCGATCAAATTTAAAACGGACTCTATGTCTATTAAAAGTCCCAAGAGACAGAGCGACGAGGATAATATCGATCCAATTACACCCTTATACAATGCTGAATTTGTTAATTCTTCATCTGGAAGCCTCAAGGCAGTGGCTCAAACGTTACCCCCTCCTGGCCCTAGCTCCAAATCATCCAACGAGGAAAATGGAGCTAGCCAGTCTAGTCTCACAGAGATCCCTAAAGTGCAGACAAAATCAGAATCTGAAAGTGATACCCCATTCCAGGTTCCAGAAGGTCGTTTTACACTATCTAAAGAGAAATTTGGAAAAGTCAAGTCAAACGATTCGAGCTCATCTCAAAACGGTAAGAAAGAGACAACATCTGACTCTGACGATTTGGCGGTTGGGTTGGGTCTCGTGTCCAATTTGAAATTGAAGAACAGTAGTCAGGAGGACAGCGCAGCAGATGATCCTGATGGTGTCAACGCTGACGCGAATTTACCAACGTTGGAAAATCTCGCATCCCCTAGCTCTCCAGCCCCTGGTGATCATTTGATTCAGATTATATACGAGGCAGCGGCGCTAGCATGTGATATGAAACTGTTGCTGCGCTCTGTCAATGTTCTTGAGATGTCAAAGCTTCTCAACAATAAAAGCAAAGAGCTTTTAAGTGAGCTAAATTCCTATCAGCTGGAGCTTGAGGAGATGGAATTGAAGAAGGAGTTAACGATGAAGGAGCAAGAAGAGCAGATAAGACTGAAAAATCAAGTGGGATCCGAGAGAAAGGGTGACTCGCCTTTGAAATCGAAAGAGCCTAAGTCAATCAAAATGGAAAAGAGAGGAGAATCCAATGACTCTGGAAATACTGGATCGGGAGAATCAATGACTTTTCAACCTTCCTCTTCTGCCAAGGCCACCACGCAAAGGTCACAGAAAATTTTGAGATCAACTCCATCCACCACAACTTTGGCACTTGATTCTGGTATGGGAGACGTTGAATCTCGCACATCGTCGAGCAAAGGTTTGAGGTCAACGTTTTCATCCTTCAAATCTTTGTCTAGTTTGAATCTGTCGTCAACAAAGCCGGCTCCTTCGACTGACCCAGATACCGTTGATGAGGGTAAGCCGGGGCTTTCCCGACTGCGTAACCCTTTTCGAAACCCTGCTCCTAGCGAAAAGAAGAAGTTTCTGGGATTCATTCCAAGACGCTCTCATACCTCCAAGCAGTGATATTACTTTGCTGGTTTAATTCAGCATGGTGTCAACGCCATGAAAAAGAGATCTACATGAAGAAACCAGCTTTTTCTTAGAGTCTTTTTCTCAATTGAAGATATACTTAATATATACACACATTGAGCCAAAAAATGTGGCTAGGCGGTTGAATTAGACCCCGTGTAGAAGGAAGAAATCTGGGATAATCTAGTAAACCGCAAAATGGGCAACCAGCTTTTCGTTAATACTCCTATATATTATAAAATATACATATAGTTTACTAGGTTCTATTTAATCATCGTGCAGCAAACTCTGAGACCACTTCAGGTGTCTCAAATTTCAACAGGCATAAGGGATAAGTTCGCGAAATTTACCTTAATTTTTAGCGGCTTTCCAAAAAAGCAATAGAAATTTATTGTGCGTGAAACGAGCATCAATTCAGACGTAGTAGCACACAGATCATTGAAACATACGCGATTGTCTTAATTTCTGATTACGACCGTGTTTGTTTGTTGATGATCATTTTTTATTTTTTTTTGATTGTGAAAGATAATATTATATAATTCAGTAGAAACTATGCAAGCTCAGGCCCGTTGCGCGTGTGGATCCACTTATAACGCTTTGATTATACCGCTTAATAAATTTAACCGCGTGATATTTCCAAACCAATGTGGATTGACACCAGGAGTACTTTTGGTTCCAAGCAACCACACTAATGTGCATAATACCTTAACTAGTTTTTCAATACGAGTTTTAGGCTAGGCGATATATCTGTCAAAAGCTGTGGGGATGCGCTTTGTAGCTCTCATGGTGAGACTTCTCTGCTCCCCCTCTAACCTGAGACACGTCTGCAGCCAGTTGCGACCATGTATGTGCCAGGGGGTGAGTTAGTAAGGGCTTTGCGTTTCCAATGCCAGGTTTAAGTGACATCACTTATTATGATGATCAACCCACCTAGCGACAGATTTCCCAATAGACAGACAACACTGGAGCTAAGCTATTTTTAACAAGCTAGCTATCGATCGTATACAAAGTTGACAGTTGATCTTTGCTCGATATGAAAGAGGATGTTTATCAAGTTACCAGTAATGCGGTCCTCTATAGGTGCTTTTACCGGTACGTCTACATATATACATCGCTGATGTTATGTATTATGTACCGAAACAATACTAGTTGGATCATCCAGCGAACTAAATCATTGGAATGATGCAATTATTAGCCGAATCCTGTGCCCCTGCCATGGTCCGGCAGAACACATGAGAAGTTGGCAAAATGCAGAAAGGACGCTCAGCTAGTGGGTAGACTATTGTTGTCATGAAAGCTTGGGCTTCACCTTCTTCAATTAGAAGTATGACTTCTACTTATTGTCCCGGACAACTCACAGAAGCTGGCAGTTCTGGAATCTCAGATGCTGACCCATCTAAGTGCTCCTGCAGCGGTCGGCCTGATGATGTTTCTTTTTTTTCGTACTTCGTAACTTGAGCTTGCGCCAAAAGAGTTGCAACTTCGCAAAATCTGCTGCTTTAGGAAAGTTGACTCTGGAAGTTGCTGATATAAGCTGCGGAATTGCGTGTTGTCGTTGAGCGAACGCGTCACCCTGTATGCTTCCACTTACGTCGAAATCGCTTTCAGAAGGGATGGAACGATGGAACGATCAGATTAACTTGTCACGCAGCACTACATATGGCTTTTGAAACTAGACGCCCTGTTTTTTTCAAAAACCGGCTTTTTTCAACTTCGACGGCACATCGTAAATTGGACATGTTGCTTTTTTTCCCAGAAGCGCTGTCCCGTCTGTACCAAGTGCATTTCCTCTTTTGTGACAGGGCCAAGAGGACATACACTTCAAACAAACACCACCCATCCTTAGCCTCGCCTTCCCAAGCGGAACTCGCAAATTATCACCGTTTCTCTTCTTGTTGCATCTCCGGGACAAAGCGTCCTGAAGCTGCAACAAACAGCAAACCTCTGCAAGAATAAAAGCTCTTGTGCTCGAGCTCACAGTTTCAGACTTTTGCGCTTTGGAAGAAACTTTCACCCTCCCCCCTCTCCTTCTTGCCCCAGCGCACAGCAAAAGAAAAAAAAAAAGACCTATATATCGACACAGCAGCCACCAGGCGCACCGGGGCAGAAAGATCATTGAGAATTTCACACGCTTTACTCTCGTCTTTCACCAGGTTTCAAAGGGGATTGCCCATCTGTCCAGCCCAAAATCGGTTTTTATCAATTCCCAAAGATACCGAAACATTGACGAGCGCTCAAAGTTTGTTTACCTGCTATTATTATTATGTCCAGCGATAGAAATCTCGAGCATAAGATGAGCGACCAACAGCAACAATATCAGCCAGGCTCAGCAGGGTTCCCACAGTCATACCAGTATCAAGTGAACCAACGCCAATCTTCGCAACCTGCCCAGCAACCGTCGGGAACGGCGACGAGAAGTACACCATACGGCGCCGTGGGGTATAGCTATGACCAAGGCTCACAGGTTTATGGGTACCAACCTTTACAACAACAACAGCAACAACAGCAGCAAGGTACTCAGCAATATGCACAGCCCATGTATCAGGGACAGCTTCCCCAGCAATACTCATCGACCTCCACTTTTCCTCAATACCAGTCTCCTTATATGGCTTCCGGTTATCAAGCTCAACCAGGTGGATACAGTTCTCCTGCCCCATCAGGATATGGATATCCCACAGCATATGCACTTCCGCCGACCCAGTCCAATCGTCTCTCACCATATAAGCATCAAACGGTGCTCAGTACCGGCCAACCTTTGAGAGGACCTTTTCCAAGCGGAGCTCAACCTCCGATGATTGATCCAACTCAAGTTCCGCAGCGTCCAAAGCTAACAACAACTTTTTGGGAAGATGAGAACACCATCTGTTATCAAGTGGAAGCTAGAGGTATCTCAGTATCGAGACGTGAAGATACAAATTTCATCAATGGTACGAAATTGTTGAATGTTGCCGGAATGACTCGTGGACGCCGTGATGGTATTCTCAAGTCTGAAAAAGTACGTTACGTTGTCAAAATTGGAGCTATGAACCTCAAAGGTGTATGGATTCCATTTGAAAGAGCTCTAGAGCTTGCCAGGAATGAAGGAATTGTTGATTTGCTCTATCCACTGTTTGTAAAGGATATCAAGGAAATTTATCAAGGACCTCAGTATTCTGGCGGCTTGACTGCTGCTGCAAACTCAAACCCAAAGAACATAGTACCAGTCACAGTCACGAACTCGACATATACGCCAGGTGCTTATGCCACCAGAGACAAAAAAAACGTTTCGAATGCTGGTGGTGTCTCCATTGAAGCACAGGCTAACTTGTCCTCCGCCCAACAGTCAAATTCTACCCCTAATCAGGCAACGCATTCTCAGACCAATGCCCCAGTGCAGCAGCATCACGACTCTCAAGGCCAATATCAGTACGGTTATGGGTACCATTACTCACAAGACTCATATCCCCCAACTTATAACAAAGCGTATTATGGATTCCCTCAAAGTGGTCAAGCTGATGAATCACACTCCCAATCTAGGGATCCAGCAGGAGATATGAAACATGAAGATCAAAAATAAGGCTTATTATTTCATTTTGATCAGTTTTCACTCGTTATCCTTTGGCGCTAAAACCTATACTCAACTTTGTACTTTACAATTCATTAATTGGAGGTCGAACAAAATGTGACACTCATATCATGAATCATAGTTTTTGGTCCAATCTTCATCAAATCAATCTGCATTCTACTGACTCTCGCTAATACTTGATGGATATGGTATAATAGAGCTGAGACTTATACACATACATTGTGACCTTCACCACCAAAATTGAAGAAAAAAAAAAAAGATGAGCCGGTTTTCATATCGATGAGCCGCACAATTAATTAATCTTAAAATCGGAACACTATCATCTGTTGCATATCCGATATCGTCATAGACTTGTATGGTGTGCCGGTATTTGTTGGTGCTTTTGACTTCATTTTGTTTTCGAGAACCGTTATGATGTGGAACGCTTGCCTCGGCCGGCAGCTCGATGCATAAAATTTTTTCACGTTTTGAACTATATTTCGGGCTTATCCAAAAGTCCTTTTCTCATCCATGATGATTTTGTTTTTTTATTTTTATCTGTTTTTTGTGTACTAATCATGTGTTATATGTTTGTCTGTTTCGCTTGTTATGTTTTTGCTGGTTGTTTAACTGTTCGGTCATCGATATTTAAGATTTTTTGGAAAGGCATAATATGATGTAGATGAGTCGTCATGTAGGAATATGAACTCCTAAACGATCCCGTGCGGCACACTATCGCACAAGATGTTCAATGAAAATACATTACAACTAACCGCTACAACGCTCATTGTACCGTTCTACTAGTCTCAGATTGAACATCCATGAAAGTTATATATGGCGAACAGCCCTCCTTAAATCTCAAACTTTGACCAAATCCACACCTCCAACAGCCCAAATCTCAGACTCATCTTCTAGTCTATCGGAGAAGACAGCCTCCTCATCACCGCCGGCCGCAATTCTTTCTCTTTCTACCCCAGCCAATCTGGTGGCCACTCTCTTGGTGTAATCACCAATAGATCTTAATTGAATCGTCGTCCCGACAAGAGTTTGAATCGTTGAGCCCCCACTGCTGACTTCATCAAACCATTTATTGAAATCCTCCATTTTGACATCATCAACGAGGTTGAACAATGCTAAAAACGCCTTCTCAGCAGCAAGCTTGATTGGAATAATGACATCTCTAACACACGCAAACACTGATGGAGCGATTATACTGTAGTGCGGTTTTAACAAGTTGTTCTTGATTCTAGCTACCGTTCTGATAACCACAAGTGATAATCTTCTTGTGTCCAGAGAGTTATTTTGCGGTTTCAAGGTGGTAATTGCCAATTGTCTCACCAAATCACTTACAAGTGGGAATGAGAGCTCAAAGGGAACGGTGCTTACTGGCTCGTGATTTGGAGCAGCCACTTCACCATGCAAGAGAAGTAGCTTACCAATAGCAATTGTAGCGTTGTCGCTGATATAGGTCGATGATGCATTAGAACCCTCGATCAAGGTGGCAACAACCTGTGAGAGTAGACCACCATTGAAGATATGATTTGGGGCATCTTTTAAAAACGCATTCAAAGTCAAAATAGCAAACTTGGAAGAGTCCTGACCCTGAAGGGGAGTACCCAATACCTTTGTTTTTAAAATACGGGAAGCCTCCTCAGGGCCCAAGATTCGAGACAAGGCACCTACCAATCTAGCATATGCCACCGCAAGCTTATCGTCAGCTGCCAGAATTTCGGCTTCAACCAAATCCATGATGCTTGTCTTCGAACTCTCACTCAATCTGTCGCCAGCCTTGGTAACCACCTCTAACAGTGCCTTTAGCATCGCAGTCTTGACGCCAATCGTACCGGAACTCTTGGCTCCTGTCACCAATTCATTAACAAGAGGATCAATTCTCGGTTGGTGTTCGATAAGAGTACCTAATGCCTTAGCCGCTCTCAAACGCAAAGTTTCGCTCCCACTGTCTGTCAAAGATTTGACAAACGTTCTCTGTAACTGAGGAATAAATGGCCGCAGGAATTGTGGTATTTTCTCAAAGATCATATCCAAAGCGTACAATATAGCAGCTTTGATCTCACTAGGGAACCTTTCACCGATCACTCTGATGAGAGGACCAGTGATTATCGTAACTAATGGCTTCAAGTTGGCAGCTGGAGTCTTGGAAACAATATCAGCAATGGCTAACGCAGAAGCCTCCCTTTGATCAGTCGAACCATACATTAACCCATGTAGGAAGATTGGCAAGATGGAATTGGCACCCTTCGGCAAGGTGAAACCGTATAGATCAGCACCTGAGACACCAGTGATGGCTAATGCCTGTTTGGCTGGTCTGACCAACTTCTCCAAAGATTCCTTTGACTGCTGTTTAATCAGGGCCGTCAAGGCAATGATGTCAGCTTTCACCACTTCGGTATCTTTGTCATCCAGTGATAAAATGCATTGAGTGAGAATATCTTGGGTATAAATGCTGTAATCCAGCTTTGTCTCGGCAAAAAACGAACCAAGTCGTTCGTAAACAACAGCACGTTTCTTACTGTCATCACCCTTTATCAGAGACATCAGTTGCTGCATTAATGGATGCAATCCTTCATCATTATCAACAGATAACAATATCTTGTCGAAGGATGACTTGAGCTCTTGTTCAGTCTCAGAGTCAAGATCGTCACGAATCAACTCACCAACAAGGGAGTTTATAACAGTAGTCAAACGTTTGTACAATGCATTCCCAGCAACTTCGGAGAAAGAACCCAGTGCACGAGCCCTGAAAGCATCAATTGGTGGAGCAATTAAGGTTGGTATCAGGATTGGGAAAATCACTTCCGACTTCATCGTCATAATCTCTTGCAAGGCAGCAAGAGCATTTTCGGAATCAGCTGACTGCAGCATATTCAACAGATATGGTATGACCTCATCAACGGCAACCTTACCAGTGACATTTTGGAAGATGTCGAATGCTTTAGCAGCGGCTTCCCGAACATCTGATGAGGAATCGATCAAAGTTGAACGGATAATATCAACAAAAATATCTAGATACTCCTGAACGGTTTCCTCTGATGAATACTCTATCAGTTCGTGAAGAGCAATACAAATACCTTGCTTAGCATCCGCATCACTTGATTTCAGCGACTCTTGTAATGTCGGCAGTAGTTGGGCCATCGCATTACCTCCCACACGACGAACCAATTCACCCAATGTCTGAGCTGCAATAGTACGTTGAGACTCATCGGAACTAGCCAAGCGACGAATAATGATATTTGTGAGCGATGGTAAAATCTCTTTAATGGTCCGAGGAGTATTGGCGACCAAAGACTTCCAGATATCAATCGCCGCATTGCGAACCACAAGTGCAGTATCAGAACGACATATGAACAATAATGAGAGAATTCTATCACGACGCTCAGGCCCAAGAGAGTCAACAAGTCTCTTTTGAACAGTACCGGATAAATCAGAGTCATCTTCAGAAAGCTCAGTCTTACCACTAATACCAGTGACCTGGAACAGCAGGTCTCCCGTAAGTTCAACGGATGATAGGCGAATACGATAGTTGACATCGGATAACCCAGACTCAAGTTCTGGCAGAAGCAAGTCAATAGCCTTCGAGGCATAATTCTTGACGAGTAGTCTACCTGCTTTGAGGGCCGTAGCACGAATCGACTCGTCAGTATCAGCAAGACCGTTCAGAATGGCAGGAATGATTTTACTAATGTATGGAGCAAATTGGGAGCCAAAACATACCGGCAAGAAAAGAAGCAACGGCAAAAATCCTTCCCGAACGGATGACCGAGAACTCGTAGCACCTTTGAGAATATCTGGAAGCATTTCGTCCAGCTTACGAATACCAATCCCGCTAATAACCTCTGCCAATGCCTGAGCAGCACCGAGACGGTCGCCAGCCTTGGTTTCATCGTAAAGAGTGTCCAATAAGCGAGGAATGAGATCTGGAAATTGTTCTTCTCCAAGTTTTTCGACCAGAGCACCCAATGCCCTAGCTGCAGTAGCTCTGGTGTTTGGAACGGGATCAACCATTGCAATCTCCAATTCCGAGACCAGTTGATGCAGATACTGTAACAGGTCTCTTGTATCAACCAATATTGCCATGTTCCCTACAATTTGACAAGCTTTTCTCTTCGTATTCGCCGATCTATCACGCATACCACGATGAATAACGTGAATGATGAGCGCCAACGAAGGACCATCAATGTAGTGCACAAACTGAGTCTGAATCAGTGCGTCTAAGGCACTTTCAGTATGTTTCGTAGGATCGCCAATAGCTTTGATCAAGGTAGGTACCAATGCTTGAATCTCTGGGTTACGAATAACCTCACCAAATTTACTCAGCGCTTGGTCAGCGGCTTTTCTAACCTCTTTATGAGAATCGTTGAGTACACCGACAATTTCGGGAACGATAGTGGAGAGAGATGCGGATAGCTGGGTTGGATCTAAGTAAGCCATTGAACCAAGAAGCTCAACCGAGGCCTTTTTCGACCTCCAGGATATATCACTCAAATTTTCTATGGCAAGTGGGATCAGCTTCTTCACACCGTAACTAGTTGTGTTTTGCATAATCACCTTCAAAGCACTGGTAGTAGCCTCACGAACCTCGCTCACAGAATCACCAAGAGACTTTAATATGATAGGCAAAATCTCTAAGACGTATGGCTCAAAATATTTTCCCAAAGCTCTTGAAAGACATTCGAAGACAATCGAAGCACTTTCACGGCGATTTGCATTCTTTTTGTCTTCAGCTGCCTCCGTCAAGGTACGGACGATCTCAAACTCGGACAATGCTGAAATACCGTAACCCTTGACCAGGCCTGCAATTCCATAGGCGAGTCCACGTCTGCGTCTTACAGTTTGTGCCTTGAAGAGTAATGATAATAGACTCTCGATATAAGAGCCAACCTTATCTTTGAACAGCGGGACAAGAGGTGCAAGGACCTGAGAAATCGCCCATTGAATCTTCTCTGAGGGAGCCGTTAGGGTCTTCAGTAATGTATCAACGACTGTTTTCACACGAGGGTCGTTTGGATTCAAGTGCTTGGCTAATGAGCCATAAAGAACAACAGCGTTCTCTCTAACGATCTCATCAATGCTGTCGGTTCCCTTACTCACCTGCAAAGCAGATTCGAATATTGGAATCAAAACCTCGATGTTCTCGGAACCATTTGCATCGAGAATGACACTGGCAGCTTCCTTCAGTTCTTCTGCAACTATCGGCTCCCGGTCCCCTAAAGCCTTTTGCTCTATCAAAAAACGTATTAGTTTAGCAACTAGGTGACTGTCTCTGAACATAGGTGCAAGGTGCTTCAGAGTTAAAGCAATGCCACTGCGTGCTTCCCAGGTATCTTTCTGATCTTGTGGAGTTTTGATGACCAAACCAAACTCATCGAGTATTGGCTCTGGGGGACGGGCCTTCTCTAGGTATAGATCAAGCAACTCGTCCAAGACCTTCTCAAACGCTTGAGAATCAGGACAGGTAATCTGAATAGCAGATGCGAGAGCTTTCGCAGCAGAAAGTCGAATCCCACTATCAGAGTTATCTAAAAATTGATATAGGGATTTTAGAGAGCTCTGGGCAACAGAAAATTGATTTTCCTCCCATATAGTCAGTGCAAGTTCAGCGTTGGTAGCGTCATTGTCGTGACAGGATATCCAGATCTCATCGGCATAGCCAACCTCAGACAAGTCAAATTCTTGGTCTAATGCCTCTAAAACAGTGTTGCGTACAAAACCCTCTGGCGACAACAAACCGCCAAATAAAATCTTTAGATCTTGGTCTGAGAAGTCGACAGATATATAGTGACATAAAGTTAATAAGCACTCTTTCGCCAGTTTTGATTTCGAAGGCAGTGCTAGCAAGGACAACAAGACGCTCATTATCTGTTCACGAGGAACCGAAGGGTCTTTGAAAAGCTCCGCATGTGAACTTATAATCTCCATTGCAAGCATCAAGTGCTCTTCCTCTTTGTCCTCCTCAACAAACTCTGTTTTGGCTACTGGTTTGTTGGATTGCTTCATCGCCAGTGCCTTACCATCTTCTAAAACCTTAGAGAGCAATGGCAGCATGTACATCAAAGTGATGAGATCAAACGGCTGTTGAACAGAGAGAAACTTGACCCTGAATAGAACTCTTGAAATCAAATCTAAAGTATCCTCCTCCTTGAGACTGTCATCAAGAGAGCCTATATTATGGATTCTCAGAATGGCCACACCCAGAAAGTATCGGAGACCTCCCAATCTCGAGGAAACTAGATTCGACAGCTTCAAAAAGGCGTCACTAGCTAGAGATCCAACTAGTTCATGTGTGAAAGAAACTTCCAAGCAACTTAACAGTGACCGAACCGCTGACGCAAACCAGTGCGACTTTCCTATCTCGATATTTTCGCCAATGCTTGACAGAGACCGGATGATACCAATTGAACGTAATAACTGGTTACGAATCAGATTTACTCGTTCTCGGATGATTGTCTCTTTCTTCAATTGCTGGGAGATGACCTCTTGCTCCTCTTTGGAATACTTTTTCATGTTCTGATTTTTTTTAGAAATTTCTTTTCTAATACTTTCTTCCCACTTGCGAGTTTCGAAATCTTTGGAGTTTTTGTCTTCGACCTTCTTGGTTTTTGTTTCTAACACATTCACAACGAGCTCGCCATCTTTGCCCTTCCAGATATCAATATCTGAAGTCGAGAGCGATCTCAATGGTACAGCGGCAAAATCCTTTTCGAAAAGATCCCTTAATATAGGACCGACAGCACTTGGATCAATAAAGGCCATTGTTGATGCTGCTTCACATGCTGCTTCATAAAGGCCTGAAGCTGATGTGGATTCATTGGCTCTGACAAGAACCTCAGAGAGTTTTTCAAATATCTGAGTATGGTATTCCTTAGCTACAAATCCAGGGTCAATACCTGCACTCAAAACCAAAGAAGTCCAGGAAGAAGTACCTGCAACTTCCTTATGATGGGCAGCAATAATACTGTTACTCAACTGAGATACTTGAATGTCCTGATTTAAAGTATCATTTCTCTGAGCAATAGCACGAAGAGCCCAAAATAATCGAGAGTAGACCACTTCCATGTGATGGTCACCCACTTGAGCTTTCTCCAAAAGTACTGCGTCAGCTGCTTGAATAATAGAGTCACCAACCACCCCCTGATTGACAAGGTACGCTTCGTTTAGTAACTTTACGTTGTATCTGTACAGTTCTGGAGAAGAATTCCGGGACAAGATGAAAAATAACCAAGCTTTACCAAAGTTCAGGTTCGCATGGGTAACAATGCTAGTAGAACAAAACAGTGCTCTCAAGAACCAAGTCTTATCTTCGGTGGTTGGAAGCTTTGAGTAAACTCTTGCATTCACCAAGATGGATGGCTTGTCTTGATCACTCAACGCTTGGTTAAATATGTCGGTTGCACTCAAGGTATTTCTGAGCAAATGGGCAATTTTCAATGTCACATAAGGAATTAGGATACCCTTCAGATTGCTGGTTGGGTTGGAAATGATCTCCTGAGAACCTGAAACCATCACTGGATAGAGCTCTTCGAGGAGCCTCAAAACCTGATCATTTGGTTCCTCTTCAACTAAGTGATTACCAAAATTTAAAAACCAAAGCCTGCGTAATTGAATTTTGGAATCTTCGAAACCCTTTTTAAGAGCAGGACGGACTTCATTGGAGACATCATGCCCAGTTTTGATCAAAGGAATCAAATGAGCAAAGAAAGCGTTCAAGGAAGCATCCAATGATGCTTCGTTCTGGTCCTTGACCAACAAAGGGAGAATTGCAGTTATTATCATGAGGGAAACTTTCTCAAAAGAAGATGGAGCCGAAGATAGGATTCTGTATATCAAAGCTTTTTGATCGGAGGCAGAAGTTGACTTCAAAGTTTTCAGTAGCTCTTGTGCTATCTTCATAGCGGCTTCCTCTGATGAATTCGAGCTCAAAATCACAATCAAACCGTCCGAAGAAAGGCGACGCACATTCTCTTTCGAGCTTTTAAGAGATGAAAGCAGTTGTGAGAGCAACTTGGAGTCAGCCAAAGCTTCAGAAAGATCAACGGACGGTCTTAAAGCTTTAAACAGGTCTAAACACAACGACAAAGCAGATTCTGAGGACCTCATTATTGCCTTCTCTAAGGATGGCACTATGCACTTGAACTTTTCTGTTGTTACGTATTTTTGGAAGAAAAGCCCGAAATCAGACATGTTGACGACAGGCGACTTGCTTGAAAGGACAACATTGACATAATAGTCCATAATCGCCGTTTGGTCATCTGATGAGAGATCATGAGTGGATAATATACCTAGTAAAGTGGCAGTCGCTTCAATTGAATTCGTTGGTGAAGAAAGTGTCTTGAGGTAGGTAGACACCTGTTGAGGGGTCAAAACGCTCAATGAAGATGTTGTATTCTTGATAATGGATTTCCGTATTCTCTCCTTGTGTTTCTTCTCCTCTCCAAACTTTTGGTGGGAGAGCGAATCAAAAATTTGATGATGAATTGAGACGATATCGGGAAGCAAAGTCTCGAAACGTGGTTCCGAAGAAAAATGTCTGATGATGCAGTTGATGAAGAGAGCGATTACGTGGAGGTCGTCCAATGAAACAGTTTTATGCTTTGAGGAAAGTTTCAGCAACACTTTAATGACGACTGGTAAGGAATCGGGATTAGCATTGCAAGATTGAAGTAAAATTTGGGTTGCAGTCTTCGCCGATGAGCGATCAGTCAAATGGTCATAATGCTTGAGTAAAAAACTTTGTAGAGCGGTGATGGTTTCTTTCGACACATCAGCAGATGCAGCAAGATGTTTATGAACTCTGGTCAAGGTGTCTATGCGTTGTTGGTACGATGACAGAAGGACGTCTTTCTCAAGAGTAGATGTGACCTCTTCCCATGAGCTGAATTCAGCAGTCATCTTCGAAATTATTACTTTGGATCCGCTTGCAATTAACTTGATCTGCAAGGCACTTACGGTGCTAGATCAATTGAACCGACTGACAAACTGTTCCTCTATGGAAATTCTAGTTTTTCGCAAGCGCTAGTTCGCTTATGAGAGTCGTGCTCTGTCTGTAGCCGATGGGATCGAGTCAAAATTTTCTTCGGAAAAACATGGTTGGGGCAGACCGACGGCATAACTGTGCTGCCGCGTCTCTGATATCGAGGCTTATGCAGGCGACGTCGAGAAGGTACAAAAACTCTAGAGCATTTTCTTTTCGCTTTTCGCTTTATACTCTTTTCTCATCAACTATTACAGTCGATGAGGATAGGTTACAGTTAGATCATCCGGTGAAGATTCTGGCTGTCAGTCGGAGATTTCTCTTTGAGAAGCTCAGACTGGCTGCGGGCGCTGTGGATTGCATCGTGGCCCTTTCACCACCTCATAACGATGCTTCATAATTCTACTGAGGCTGCGACAGTTGATCAATTGATTGAATTTCCAAAGCATATTTATCCAGTCCACGATCAAAGTGTTGTAGTTCACGTGTCCTTAGTTTCACCAACCCCTCCATGGAATCCATACATCAATAACAACACCATTATCATCTAGTACATAATATGCGTTGAAAGAGTTGGCGGTGATGCAGGCATGGTTTGGATAGATCTGGAATTTGGTTCCCACAGGGATAAGTTTAGCCTTCGCGTCATCCAGTGGTCTTAGAATTCCATGCTCTTGAGACATCCTGCTCAGTGCCCACCGACCATAATCCTTCTCTGTCCTGATCAAACCAAAACCCGGGTACTTGCGAGCAGTCTCCTTTGACATTGCGATAACACCGGTGTTGGTCAGTAATTCGCCAATTGGTTCATTTCTCCCTGGATACTGCGAAATGACTGTACCAACCACAGCAACTGCCACATCAGTCAGTTCAATACACCCTGTTGATGCCTGTTGGAGATCGCAAAAGATGTAGTTCCCAGCGTGTAGCTCCAAGGTACTCTTGATCTCTTGTACTATCTTGGTGATCCTTTCGTTATTCTTTTGGAAAACGTGGTGCTCTAATGAGTGGAGAGTTGGGGTGGCTCCCACAGAGACAACAAGCTTGCTAAGGTCATATGTTGGGCATGCCTTTTCCAACAGGTCAAGCCCTCTTTTCACAGTTTCCAACTCCTCAATGAAAGCTTCTTCACTCTCCTCAATGGTGTTCGAGTTATATGAGTGTCCAGAATGGACGTAGAAACCATACAGTTCACACTTATCCAATTTGGCAATTTCCTGCAAAACCTTAGCTAAGTATTGCAAATCTAATATACCCGCCCGTGAAGTACCAGCATCTAACTTGACCACTAGAGACCATGTTTTAGAGACACTATCTCTCTCGTTAAATTGCTCGATGATCTTCAATTGATCTAACGAGTCGCAAAGTAACCGAAAATTATCCACTTTAAGAGATAACTCCTTGACCTGAGCTAAAGTCTCCATTGTTATGTTTGGAAGTCCGTAGATGATATCGTTTATGAATACATCACCAGTTCTTTCTTGATATTGAACAATGGACCACGCTTCCTTCAAAGTAGATACAACGATAGAATTGTGTTTCTTCCCATCGTAGGCTGGTAAGCCGTATCCCATCTGTATCTTAGCTCCTTCAATTGTTTTATGAGTCTTGACATGAGCTCTGAATCTCGCACCTAAAGCCTCAACCCTTTTCAGCATCCGAGTGCTGTTCGACTTTACAACACTTTCTTTAACCGTGAACGACGGGGTGGATAGATTTGACCATTGTTTTCCTTTGTAGTGCTTCAAAAGCGAACTTTTAATATTGGGCTCTGGATAAGCCTCCAGGGGATTAAGAATCGACATGATTGTCCAAGATATACTTATGATTTATGTGGCGACGTAGGCAAAGTGATGTCTTTAATTTGTAATATGATAGTTTTTCAAGATCAAGTTTTGACATACGAAGTAAAGATAAGATCTACAAGTCTACATATGCCTGGCTAAAAGGATTTCAGCAAAAGAGATGATTATATTTGCTCCCCATTCTGGTCGAAGATCCAGGTACTAGTTGTTCTTATAATCATTGTTACCCAAACAGATCAGGTGTTTTGCCCAAATTTAGTGCTGGGGCCAGGAATACGATAACCAATCTTGTTGTAGCTTTACACTGAACAGGATGGCTTGACCTGAGTCTCATGCAAAAGATTGGCACGTCCCGCAGATATTGGTTTATGGGCTGTAAAGCAGCTGTCATTCCCACCCCCACACCCACAGCACCCTTTAGCTAGACTTCCTTGTGGCTTGTGCACCTCGAGAGAAACGTTGGATTAAGGTCGCTGCCGCTCCGATATCGAGAAGCATATTCTGAAATGTGGGCCTTCGCACGAGTTTGGAGCTGACCATTCAGTGTGATAGTCGCTGCCGCATCCAGTTACGCTTCTTGATTGAACCTCATCTCCGTAAGCTTCAGTTGCAGCGTTATGCACCAATGCCAGACACTCTTTTCAATCTCTCTCGGTGTTGAAACACGTAACCATCAACATTGCCGATGACTCGATTATATCCTCAGCCGAAAAAGAGGATTGCCTTCAGCTAAACCTGGCAGATGTAGACTGGTGAGTGGAGGTTATACTTTATTGCTATGGAAAGTTATAGTCTACAGCATGTATCCATTAGTTTTACGCGCGTAATCCTCAACCATGGTAACCATTATTCGCAGAGTCGCAGTGTCAACTTTTAGATCTCACAAGCTGAACCTAAATGTATAATCCACAGCCCAAATTTCTACTATCGACAGCTCGGATACCATCGCCCGTTCATTTAGTCGGCTCGACGCAACTACGATAACACCTCCCCCAGTTCAACCTTGTCTGATTCACATACATAATGGCATGGAAGGACCTTTTATGAAGAGTGGCTCTGAATTTGCCGAGGTTACCTGTAATAGTACTGATACGAAGGCCAAGTAATGTGTGCGAAGGTTGAACCAATCAGACCCGTCTAGCGGCTCCTCAAATAAAACTTAGAATGCCGTATTGATAGGATTTGGTTTGGGTTCCGAGCTAACAGTTTGACTGTTGACGTCGACCATTACTCAAAATTGACAAGCGCTACTACGACTTTATGGTAGCGTAGCTGCAGTGATTTTATAATAGCACTCAAACCGTACGCCGAATCTTTCCCCTTCGAACAATATCTTGAAGCTATAAGAACGACCATTGTACCCCCACCGGGCAACTGAGAGAAGACAAGCAACGTCGAAACAGTCCAAGGTGGTGGCACACATCTGGCTGCTGGGCGTAGGCACTGAATTGGAAAGTCAAATTTTTAAACTTACAAGGGAGCAGTTCAACGTAAGACTTCATGTGCCTGGAGGGGTCGATTTAAAAACGGGTGTCCTGATGCGGCCAGCTACGTATGGGATCTATGAATCTATAACTTTCAGCTATGATGGTAGTGGAATTCGGTCGTGGATGTGTACAGTTTTCCAGCCGACGATCATATAAGTTGGCTTGAATCATGAATCAATCGGCTACCATCTCAAGATCTGTAAAGCGCTATATAAGTCCAAGGATCACAGGATTGACAGCGTACCGTGCTGCTTGTGAGCATATAAATTGTCGTGCTCGATTCTGGTGGGACAAATCAAAGCATTGTGCCGACCAGATCTGACATGACTTTACAATGCGGGCCAGGAGGGGAAGATATGCTATCGATAAGACTCATTTTTTTTTCATATACAGGCCGAACAGACACTTAAGTTTCCGATTACATGAATGTGGCGCCTACACAAACTGGGCGTCGCTTTCAATCTCCTAGTATGGTCTTTTGGCTGGGCGAGGTGAGTCTGGCGATCTGGGAAGTGGCACGATTTTCAAGCAGACACGAATCATGATGCTATACTACAGTTCGAAAGCCCTGGCCAACGCACTCTATGGATCATAATAGCTGTTACAAACGCATGCACCATTTGCCAAACTTTCATAGTATGGTAATAGCGGCTTGGTAGATAAGTAATGCATATGTATTCAAAGGCAGCAGTCACTTGGTCGTTGGCCTCGTTGTGAAGGCATCATGCAGCAGTCCCTGTGACCCAAGCACCGTCACATAACAATTTTTCAAAGTATCTTCGATTTCGATCGCCCAAACTTTGATTTCCCATTGGGCGGCAAAAATGAAAAATAAGTTGGAAATGGTTGTTTAATAAAGGTTGGATACAAAATAACAAGGATCCTAATGTCGTTAGTCCTCTTCCCGATATTTGCACACTTGAAGCGTAGTGATTGCTTTGAAATTGATGCGAAGCGCCATGATTTCGGGCTTAAAACATGCCTTTTAGCAGAAGATTTGTCGGATCGCTTTACGGCCAGTGAAAACCTAAGTCTCCAAACCTAATTACCGCCATGGACCTCCAGCACGCTCCAAAATGATTAACCGCCCAGACCTTTACTTTATAAGGAGAGCTGTTCCCAAAGATCGTCTTCTCCCCTCTTTGATACAATTCCTCTTTCCATACCATCCACTTTTTGCCTAACTAACAATCAACTTGATTCGTCAGACACTCTCAGCTGTCTATCCGCCCAAACTATCGTGGTAATTGCAAGATATCACAAAGATACCATCGATCAAGCGTTAGCTTTCTCGCAGTCATCGGATTAGCTAGTCTCAAAATCACATCCAAGTTATCATAGACCAAAGCAATAAACTACTGAATAACGAGATGACATCAAAGACCCCAGTGATTAATGTCGTTGAGGACATGCAAGAGAACTTGGAGAGGATTCAAGGTTTCGAAAAGACATCAATCAATCGTGAATGCGGTCAAAACTCGATCTCTCAACTCTTGCCTACATCCTTCTCCTCATGTGAAGAGTCTGAGCTGGAATATTCTGAATCTGATAATGAGAACAACCTGGAACTTCCAGACGACGCTTCGGATCCGAATGAAACGTTGAGCGTTTCTGAGGGCAAAAAGACCCACGAAGAGGGAACCTTCCGCGGACGCCCGTCCTCATGTGTTTTCGTTGCAAGGTATGCATTGTAATTTAGCCAAAGCTTTTCTTTCCTTTACTAATGTCATTCAAGCCTTGCTGCCAGCTTAACTGATGATGAGCTATCTCATTCCGTTACAGAACATTTCCAACAGGTAAGCATCAATGCTTTTTCGATCTGGCTGACAATACTAATAGGAACCAGTGGGGAGAGTTGGCTCTCGTCAAAGTCTTGAGGGATCCCTCTAATAGACCTTACGCATTTGTCCAATACACGAATGACAACGATGCCAAGAGGGCATTGAACCAGGCCCAACACACCATTCTCAATGGAAGAACCATTCGATGCGAGCCCGCAAAAGTCAATCGTACCTTGTATATTGCAACTTGCAACGGTTATGAAATCACACGCAAGGAGATCAAAGAGGTCATGGAGAAGTATGGTGAAATAGAGCAGATCATTGGATACAACGACTCAAACTTCAGAAAATCAAACCTCAACAAAGCTTGGTTTTGCAAATTCGCATACAGGGATGATGCCATTAGAGCATATGCAAACCTCAGATTATGTCCTGAGTGGCTTGTCGAATGGGCTCAAAATATTGAGCGTCCCGACTCACGTGAGGGAGGTGACTCTGAAGTGGAAATTGACAGATGCTCGATCTTCGTTGGACAACTTGACACTAAAGTCACAAAGGAGCTGCTAAATGAGAGGTTCTCAAGACATGGCAAGATAACAGATATCGGTTTAGTGATGAGACCAGGAAACAACTTCGCATTTATCAAGTTTGGAACAGAGAGAGCAGCAGCAGCAGCAGTTGAGAGGGAGAACCATGCAGTGTTCCTAGACAAGACCATGCATGTTCAGTACCGTGAGCTCCACCACAAGAAAAACAAGCCACCTCATTCAAGTTTACCAAGGTTGAGTCTAGCACCACCACCTGTCAACCTACCAGTTAGAAGAGGCAGCACCGGTTCTGGATACTCGCAAAATTTTGAAGCACCTATGAGACCATCGATGGGTCAATTTTCAGTTGTTCCCTCATTGTACCAGCGTTCATCGTCCAATGTTGGAAACACGGGATCAAAGTTTAACCAGGGGAAGTATCCACCACATCGTTCGGTATCTTTTAGTAATGACAGAGTTTCAAACACACAAAGATTCTTTCCTCTAATCGATGAATCTGACTCTGCTTACGAGAAACGGTCTGGCGGTATGCATTTCAAGACTGTTGATGGCCATGGATATGCTGCAGCAGAGAAGCACACTCCTCTCTCATCTCCCAGCAACCATACTATCAACTCATCGCATGGAGAAAGCAAATCCACCTTCTCTACCACATCGGTTTCCGCTTCGGATCATCAAATGAATGACGAGTCAACCAATCCAACAACTAGCGGATATACAACATCTAAGCATCCAGATAGACGAAGCATAAACCACATGATGCCACCAAGCTCTGCCCTAATGCAGCCACCACCTTCCTCATTCTATTATTACGCATTTCCAAAAGAAAACTATCTGTACGATCAATCAACCTATCTGCCATACGGGCCATACCCTTATTATTATCCAGATACCCCAATGGTGGAAGTCCCACATAGTGCTTCTATGAACCCAGGTGTTGTTCCACCAGCTCCATATTACATGTATTATGGGGTCCCTAGGGCTGCAGGATTTAGTGATTCGCAGCAGATTCCACCGTTAGAAGAAGAAGCACCGTTTGATGGTATACCTGGATCCAACCAGGAGGAAATTGATTATTGAGTCGTTGTCATTGATTGATTGACAAGTTGCTATATTTATTTCGATCAAAACATGTTATCCTTTCCCCAACTCTCCCGATTTCTTGATCTTATTTAGTTCAAAGTTATTGCTTTAAAGTCATCAGAACCGTCTAATCTGGTGTTGATATTTTAATTGATGATTGTTTCTTTGTCTCTTCCCCCGTATAGAGCTTCTTCAAAGGAGTGTCATTGTTTAACGAAGGAGTTATTAACTGGTGTTTCCTCAATGGCGTTTCCTCAATGGCGAGAGAGATGGGTTGCTTTTATAGAAAAAGTGATGCAATTTTCAACATGCAAACCTCAACTCTAATTCTTGAACTAGGGCTGAGAAGATTGAAATGTCGCGATGGGTTAATTATTGGTAAACCCACGCTACTAACTCTATCAAAATTACGAGTCAAACATACGCTGTACCAATAATTTACGTAGAGGCCTTATCTAGAAATCAATTTCCCCTTGAGCGCTCCGCTTTAACATGTCATCACGAGTTCTTGGAAACATCTCAGCTAAAAAAGATGCTTATCTTATGCACCATTTTTGCAATTGCAGCAGTGGCAATGGGGCAAGCGACCCCACAGATGCCTCTACTTCTAAGAGATATCAAAAGCTTGACACTGAGCAAATTGACATCAAAGGTGCTTTAAATCAACCAATTGATAAACAGTCTGAAATGTTTTATGATAACCAATTGAGTGACAAGATGCAAGATGAGCTTCAAGTCTCCAAGCCATGGGTAAAGTCTGCCAACTATTTCCAAAACGTTCATATTTCTTCATTAGCATTATTGAAGATGACTGTTCATGCACAATCAGGCGGCTCTATAGAGATCATGGGGATGCTTACTGGGAAGATTGTAAAGAATGGAATCGTGGTGATGGATTCGTATCCGTTACCCGTAGAAGGGACAGAGACGAGAGTTAATGCACAGGCTGAAGGCTATGAATTCATGGTACAGTATTTGGATTGTTTACGAAAGGCGGGAAGAAATGAGAATATAGTTGGGTGGTACCACTCACATCCTGGATATGGGTGCTGGTTATCTGGTATTGATGTGAGTACGCAATCCCTCAATCAACAATTTCAGGATCCTTATTTAGCTATTGTCGTGGATCCTAAACGTACAACTAGTCAAGGCAAAGTGGAGATTGGTGCTTTTAGAACTTATACTGAAGATCAAATTCGAAGTGGTGCAAAAACTGGCTTTGGAAGTTTCGGATTCCAAGCTGATGGTTCTCCATCAACGTTAAAGAAGGATAGTGTAAAAGTGGCAAAGATTCCAGAGGAGAAGATTAAAGATTTTGGCTTGCACTCTTCCAATTATTACTCTTTGTCGATCAAGGTGTTTCGCAGTAAGGTCGACCATATGATACTGTCGAACTTGTGGAATAAATTCTGGATAAGTAATCTCTTATCTGGGACTCAAGAAAAGAAGGATAAGGGTGAAGTTGATACATTGTTCATGGCAGAACTTGGGAAGTTGGAAAAGAGGGCGAAAAAGGCGTCATGCTATAGCCAAGATATGGGTTTGTTTCCAGGAGAGACTTCCAAACCGAATAGGACACGAGCAACTCAATCAGCCGAAGACTCTGGAGCGGCCAACCCAGACGATACTCAGGAAGGAAAACGAAATGAGATAGACTCTGATGAGTCAGACTCTTGGATGAACGACGATGGCGATGACAGTGATACGGATTCCCGTCAGGAGACTGACGACGATGCGAATACTGCAAAGGCGGACACAAAATTTCTACAAAATCTTATCAAATCTTCAACAAAGCAGGCTAGAGTTGGGAGTCCTGCACCAGGCAATGATAAGGTCAAAAATCTCAAAGATGAGATTTATCGAGACCTAGCCACCAGGAAAGATGGAGATGTGAATAATTTGAGGGATACAAATGTTAATGCGGCAGAAGCTAGCCGAAATTTGATCAGTTTGAAAGTGCAAGAAATCATTTTTCTCAACGAATGACTAAATGTGTTGTCATTAATTATCTATATATGCTATTCCAACCTCAGGGCTAGAGGAACTTCTATCTCCATATGCGTAGGCAATGATGTGAGGATCTTGATGATTAATGGCTATCGATGAGACCGCTGTATCAGCTAAATGGAATTTGTCTGGGTTGGGTTCAAGTAGTTCGGCATCTTTGTACCAATTCAAATCACCCTTTGCAGTGCCTATTAGTAAACCTTGTGACTTGGGGAGCACATCACCGTATAATCTCTGAGCATATGAATCAAACCCTGTGAGTTGACCAACTTTCTCCAACCCCATTCTTAGATCCAACACCGCTATCGATTCAGAGTTCCGTGAGATAACGTAGAGGTATTTACCACTATTTGATTCAATAATCTGTGACACACCTCTTCCAGTTGAAAGTTTTTTAACCATGACCAATTCCCCATCTTTGCTGAACACTTGCACTCTATTGTTGAACGAACCTGCGTAAAATGAAGTTCCTGAAAGAAACTCGCTCTGTATTGGTGATATATAGCTGATTATCCCATGTGTATTGATATTCAACATTGGTGACGCTCTTTGGATGTCATAAATCATTATAGATCTATTGCTACCAGCAGCAAATGTATGTGGACTGAGGAACTTGACCGACTGTATTTTAAGATACCTTTCAGTATGGCTATGTTGTATGTCGTATGCTCTGATAACCGATGCTTTCCCATTCTCATCTGGAATCATACTGGTTAGCTTGAGCGGGGTGTCATTGGAGGATACAATCAAGGCGCAGAACCCGGAGTATAAAGAGGAAGTTGGATGAAGCTCAGTGGTGATGATGGGCGAAGAGGAGAAAGACCTCACGAAGGGCAGCATAAGTTCATCATCATCATCTCGAAGCGACTGGGATGTTATATACAAGCGGATCCCGTTATCCTGGGATATGGTGAGTAGCGAGCTGCCATCAGCTAACCATCGTAGGTTGGTGGAGATGTTGTGGGTGTGACGATAGGTTTTCTTCAATGGCTGTTGAAGCGGTGGGTAGGTGTAGTGATCAGTACCCGACTTTAGGCGGAGATGCTCTTCATGGCGCCGTGATTCCCTGGCCAGCGTCTGTTCAAGTGGCCCATGGAAAGTGTTTCCCGTTGAAGCCAGCTTACGAAATCTCATCATGGATACCAACCAGAGAAACCAACTGTCAACATGACAGCAAAGTTTACGCGAACTCATTTACGCTACAAATATCCTAAAACACGGCTTTTATGGGTCAACTGAGACTTCCAGTTGAGTCAAGCTGCTACAAAAGACAATCACGTGCCTAGAACACGATCTCCATATTCTGCCACGAGTCGAAACTACGCCTAAAATTTTCAAATTGAGGGTCCAGCTAATCAGAGAATAAAAGGCTTACTAAAATCAGAGAGCTCGATGCTCGCTTTGTGCGAGAAAAGAAAACAAATATAAGCGCTCAAATCTTTTCTTTTTCTCTCTCTCTTTTTTTTTTTTTTTTTTTTTTTTTTTTTTTTTTAATTTTTCCGCGCACTAAAGCCTTCCTGTTCCCAGCACTCTAGACTCTAAGCTGCTGGTGCCAGACAACGCGTCTGATTTTGACCTCCAACGCCCAATGAGCACTGACGTTGTCAAAGAGAGCATTGCACCGCTAGTACAGAGAATATTGGCGGACCCGCTACGCTTTACACACGCCAAGTACCCCGAACAACAAGCTAATAGACCTCAATCTTACGTAAAGATAGGTAATACACAATCTAAAGGGCTACAGGACGCGCCTGCTCCTGGATCGCTGCCAGCGAGAGAGACCCAAAGGGCTGAGGAGGTCCGTTCCCGTCCTGGGTCGCTAGCCGAGGCCCTAGCGGGTTATACAGGAAAGCGTGTCTACGATGAGCCAAGTGACAAAGGCAAAAAACTAAAGCGGTCGAAGAAGGGCAACACAGAAGAGTCGGAATCATCGCAAGTGAGAGCACTAGAGTCAGAACAAGATCTAGGTGAGGATCTTGAAAACGAGGCTGTTGTCGCTGAAACTGATAATGAAACGGGAGTCAATGACTCGGGGCATAACATCGTCGAAGAAGAAGAAGAAGAAGAAGAAGAACAAGAAGAACAAGAAGAGGAGGAGAATGTTCACCAAGGTGAGATCTCAAATGATGATTCACCGAGTTCTGAAAATGATGATGAATTCACAGATGCTTTAAGCCCTGATGTTGCCCTCGGAACGCCTCGTAACATTATCAGTACAAAGGTGTTCCAGCAATACGAGTCAGAAAGAGAGTCAAGTGAGGACGACAAAGAAGGAAATGGAAAAATAGCATCTAAAAGTGAGTACAAAAGTGACGATGACGATGACGATGATGATGACGATTATGAGGATTCAGTTGCCAAGAGCTCTAGTGGATCCGATGAGACGTCTGACGTTGATTCAGAAGATGGTGAAAGTGACCGCAGTGACGATATAATACAGCTCAGGGTGGAGGCAAGCGCCAAAGTGGACTCTGAGACACCAGGGAGTACAACTCCGCCGACCTCTCCTGATTGCGAAAACAATGGGAATGGCAAGGATGAGACTAACAAGCTCATTTCACCCGTCACTAAGTTGAATGATTTCTACCGTATCGATGAGGTTTCCAATGATAGAGGCTCTAACAATTCTAAACGTATTGTGAAGAATTGGGGATCTAAACTAAGTACGCTGAAGCCGATGGGTCTTTTGAATCACGGCGTAACGTGTTATACTAATGCTGCTGTGCAGGCCATGATTCACATCCCTGCAGTTCAGCATTACTTGAACGATGTTTTACAAAACAAGTACAGCGGAACCATAAATCCAAGATCAGTAACTCATGTTTTAGCGGAAACTGCCGGTAGAATGTGGAGCTGTGACCGGAAGAAGGGAGCTAAATTTGTCAATCCTAAAAAATTGATTAGTCGATTAGATGACATCAACTGCATGATGTCCGAATGGCAACAAGAGGACTCACATGAATATTTCATGTCTCTTCTTTCCAGGTTACAAGAAGATAGTACCCCGAAGGGACACAAGTTAAATGAGAGCATCATATATGATATATTTGGTGGGCTTTTAAACCAATCGGTCTCCTGCAAAAGCTGTGGTCACGTCTCTCAGACTCAACAAGAGTTTTATGACCTTTCCGTGCATTTAGGTAGCATCAAAAAAAACAGTGTTGTCTCATTGTCTGGACAAGACCATCACGAGATTGAGAATAAGAGCGATGAGTCAACACCATCGAATCACGTCTCAAAGCAGCGGTACTCTATAAACAAATCCATTCAGGATTTTTTCTCTCCAGAACTCATTAAACCTGATCGTTCCGATAAAAGTGGATACGTTTGTGAAAGTTGTAAAAAGAGGACTGCTGCCATCAAAATCTCAAGTATCGACAGGGCTCCAGAGACTTTAGCAGTTCATCTCAAAAGATTCAGATTCAACGGTAATTCATCCTCAAAAGTGAAACAAGCCGTATCATACCCTTTGATATTGGATCTTACCGAATACACCACCAGGAAAGAGCCTGCACTTTACGAGTTGATATCTGTTGTTGTTCATGAAGGCAGATCAGTATCTTCCGGCCATTACGTTGCACATTGTCGTCAACCAAACGGTACTTGGGCAACATACGATGACGAATACATCAACACCATCCCAGAGAAGGAGGCCTTGCGTGACCCGTCTGCATATTATTTGATATACACGCGATTAACTCATAAGGATGCTATAGGCAACCCAACCAAGATTTCACCATCTCCAAAAGTGAACTCGGATGGTCAACAGGGGAGCTTTAACCAAACTCAATCATCTCCAAAACAGGGGACAAGACCTTTATCTCCAAGGGGAGATCCAAGGCAAAAATTGAGTAAGAAATTACATCTTGGTCATGGGTCGCCAAAGGGAAAGCTCAAAGGTAGTAAATTTTCACCTATCCAACCAACAAACAACCTCGGGAACATAACCGGGAAGAAACAAAATAGATATTTGTCCAAGACTCAAGGTAAATCAAGGAGATTCAAGAAGTATTGATGCATGCTTGATACAGAGAACTAAACTTTGATAAATGTGTTTTGATCTTTAACTCTACAACGAGGTAATTCGTAGTGGTCTCTTAGGAAGTATTACATCTCATTCGACAACAGACATACCACCATCGTCTGTGAAATGGAGGTATCGACGTCCTCGAGCATCGGAAGGGTAAGTATATTCGCGATTTTTTTTTTCTTCCATCATAACAAGCGCAGCGATCACACTTGTATATATCATCACTTTAGACAACGAGAGCTTCTGCGTATCAATAATGTCTGCTCGTGGTGGTCCTGTGAAGAACATATTTGTCAAGCTCATAGTTGGTGCCGGACAAGCTGCTCCAACTCCTCCAGTTGGTCCAGCGTTAGGGTCAAAGGGTGTGAAGGCTATTGATTTTTGTAAAGAATTTAATGCTCGTACAGCTACTTACAACCCAGGTGTACCAATACCGGTTGCATTGACGGTGAAACCGGATAGATCATTCACTTTTGAATTAAAGTCGCCACCTACTGGATACCTCCTTTTAAAAGCTGCCGGGATTGAAAAGGGAGCAGCTGAAGTAGGTCCAGGTAAACCATTTGCCGGTGAGATTTCACTTAAACATGTCTATGAGATTGCCAAGATTAAAAAAACTGATGAACGCCATAAGAATTTAGAACTTGAAGGGATTGTGAAATCTGTCATTGCTACGGCAAAGAGCATGGGGATAAATGTCGTGATATGATCTCTGCGTTGTTTGAGATGATTTTAGAAGTGTGAAGTTAAGGCCACAGGGGCAGGTCAGAGGAGGTCTTGTACATACAAAAGTTCAAAAGTGAATAGGTTGAGTTTATACATCGAGGCGATAGAGCTTCTCGTTTGGTTTCTTTGATTGATAAAGTAGGTATGGTGTAATAAACTTGTAGGCGATATCATGAGATGTATGGCCAAGAGCTGAAACAGCAGCAGGCTTGGAAATCACTACACATTAAGGACAATGAGAGTGCCTAGTTTCAATCTTAATAAAGGCACACGTAACTCGGTATCGTTGATTATGTGTAAACATTCGGGGCTTTGAGATAAGGAAAACTTGGCAGAATTCGAGATCGGACCTGGCCACACTATAAAAGGAAGTTTCCGACGCTTCATTCACTATTTGGCTCTCAAGTTGAGAAGATGATAGATGTTTCATGGGCCCGCGATTACTAAGATGTATATATATAGCCCTAGCATTGCTGTAATTGTCCGCAGTCACTAGGGAATGGGGAAACCTGTCAAGATTCTCAATTTGTTTACGGTATTACGACATTTATGTCTCTTTTGGGGCACAAAGCCGGCATTTGACTCATCATGAAGCGGAAGTTCGAAGGCACGAACCGTCAATCTCTCGATCTTATCGTCTTTAACGGCTGCACGCGCTGTCGGCCCGTGAATCCTGTGTAGTATAAATTGATCCAATCTTCCTCTTGTACGCTCATACACAAAGATTATTCCCATTTCCCTGTTATCATACAAATGACTGACGCGGTATTGAAACATCTCTCTGACCGTGCTAGAGAGCGAACCCTGTTGAGCTTCCACGGCTTGCCAGTCCCAGACCATGTCAAACAACATCCATCCCCTATTTCTTTATCCGTCCACACTATGGGTTTTATCCCGTCACTCGTATCAATTTTGACTTCTTAGATGAGCCATTCGGAGATCAAACAACTGTATCGTCATTCTTAAGGGTTGAAGAGAACAAGGCAGCCAAACTTGATTTGAAAAGGGCCTTGAATTACGGGCCTACAGAAGGTCATCCACAACTTGTTAGGTTCTGTAAAGATCTCGTGACGTTTGCTAATAAGCCAGGGTTTGACGATTGGAGCGTTACACTGACTAATGGGTCTGGTGATAGTTTACACAAAGTTTTCAATCTTTTGGTTAACCCTGGCGATATCGTACTAATTGAGGCTTACACATTTGTTCCAACGATCAACAACATCAAAGCTTGCGGTGGTGACGTTGTCCCAGTGCCGTTGAAGTTTGAAGACGGGGGCATTGACGTGGAGGCACTTTCGGAACTGCTAGAGAACTGGTCGACTGGTGCACATAAGCATCTTCCAAAGCCACGAGTGCTCTATACGATCCCAACTGGTCAAAATCCAACAGGATTGACACTTACCGAGGAGAAGAGGGTAAAAGTTTATGAGCTCGCACAGAAACATGATTTCGTTATAGTGGAAGATGATCCATATGGGTATATTCAATTAGGGAAGTACACTGATGGTATCGAGAACCCTTTTGATAATTCAAAGTATAATGCAAAGTCATTCGTCAATGAGAGGCTTCCAAAATCATACATTCAGTTCGACACCGATGGACGCGTGTTGAGACTCGAAACGTTCTCCAAGGTTTTTGCACCTGGTTCAAGATTAGGGTTCATTATTGGATATTCAAAGCTTATTGATCAGATTGTTTCACATGCTAATTGTTCCACAAGAGCTCCATCCGGTATATCTCAAGCGACTGTCTTGACAGCTATTGAGAAGTTTGGTGGTGTTGAAGGCTGGTTAGAGTGGTGTATCAGGGTGTCAAAAGTGTATACAGAGAGAAAGAATGTGTTTCTCAAAACTTTAAGCGAGTCTGCAGCTTACAAAAAGCATTATTTCACCGTTCGGGAGCCAGATGCTGGTATGTTCATAACTGTGGAGATCAACTTTCCAGATGGTGATGATCATAGAGTAGAGCTTGAGAAATTACGGTACAAGACGCTTGAAAACGGTGTTGACGTTGTCCTTGGGAAAGACATGGCTTTCACAGAGGAGTTTGCAAAAGCCGCCAAGTTTCTAAGATTGACCGTGGCTACTGCAGAGGATAATTCGCAACTTGCTGAGGCGGCTAATCGACTGAGCAAAGCTATTTTGGAGTATTTCGAATAAGAGATGTGCGAATGTGTCAATCGTATATATAATCCAAAATTAACCAGAGTTCTTTC